>JAQQAC010019400.1:18715874-18798235 GCA_029783875.1 Phataginus tricuspis | reverse complement strand
AGCAGGAGGCTCCATCCCATCCGTGTGAGGGGGCCCAGGAGTGGCGGCCTGCGCTTCAGGAGGTCTGGCCCGAGCAGCAGAAGGCTCCATCCCATCCGTGTGAGGGGCCCAGGAGTGGAGGGCCTGCGCTTCAGGAGGTCTGGTCCGAGCAGCAGGAGGCCACGAGGGCTGATGAGCCACACTGGGATTCAGGTGGTGAGTGAGGCATCCCCCCCACCCCCATGGAATGTAAGGGGCTGCCAAAAGCTCAATCATCGAGATAAATACCATTTTAGTGGATTTTTTAAAAAAATTAAGAACAATGCAAAAGACTCCATGGTGAGCAAAATACCAAACTTTCAAATTTAAGATTTAAAAAATCCTTCATTAAAATTTTAGGTTTTAATGTTGAATTCAATCAAAGCTTTAATCTATAATTTAAGTTTCAGATTAAAAAGATTTTAAAGACAGGATGTGTAATAGTATTGCGCTAAGTCATGTCAGAGCTGGAGGGTGAAGGGAAATCAGCAATACAGGCCCTCTTCCCTTAAAGTCTGGCAATCATTCTTTGGCATTTTTTGCATTTGCTTTGATTTTTTTAAAACATTGCGCTAAAATATTAAACTTGATTGCTGAGTTTTTTTGGTGCCTCTTTAAACTCTGGGAGGCTCGCTTCACTCCAGCCTAGGCCCTGACGCTGTGAGACGTGCAGAGTGTTGGTTCTAGTCCACGGAGCTCATCACCTAGGAGAGCTCCAAGGGAGGGGCAGGACACATGGGAGAAATGACCCTGACCTGCCCGGCTATCAGTATCCTGAGGCCAAGCCTGGAACAGGGCTTATGCACAGGTCCACTGTTCTCTGCTTTGCTCAAGGAACATTAAATTCCCCAGGCTGCCCCCAGTGGGAGGGGTAGACACTCAGTCAACGGGCAATCCAGAATAGAGTATTCATGTTGGATGGATCTGGCTCACACAGAGAACTCATGGCACATCTCCAAAGCCAGGCCTAGTAAGGGCTTTGTCATTCCTGCTGGAGGAAGCAGACACATTGCCAGGAAAACAAGTGGAGCTTAGAAATGTGGTATTAACCTGTAACCATGTATACAGTGGTACCTTTGTCAGAACATGAGACCGCTACTCTGTGGGGGCTGAATTATATCTCCGCCCAAATGCATACACTGAAGTCTTAACCCCAGTACCTGAGAATGTAACTGCATTTGGATGCAGGGACCTTAGAGGGGGTTAAGGCCAAATGAGGTTATTAGGGTGGGCCCTAATCCAACCTGCCTGGTGTCTTTATGAGCACAGAATAGGAGGGAGACGAGTTCCAGGGCGAGGACACAGCATGAAGGCAGCCGTCTACAAGCCGAGCAGAGAGGCCAGGAGAAACCAACCCTGCAGAAACCTTGATCTTGCAGTTTCTCCAGAACTGTGTGAGAATGAATTGCTGCTGTAGTGGTTCTTTGTTACAGCAGCTCCATCAGACTAATACACCTTGATATTTAAAACAAAAGGGCAGTGCTGAATTTATTTTTTGCCATACTCAGGGAGAGCAGTGTTAGTTAGGTAGTGTCCCTGGGCAGAAGGGACTGATTTATGTAGTCTGGAGTTCAGGGCCTGGCAGGCCTTCAGACACATCAACAGGTTGACGTCATCGCAGAGCTGTGGTCTCTGGCGTGAGACCTATGTTGACTGGTTGGCACCCAGAGGCGTGTTTATCAGAGTGAGTCCAACCCTCACGGGCTCTCGCACTGGCTGACTCTCCAAAACAAAGTGCTGACACTAATTGTTTGGCACACAGAAGCACCTGGCTGAGGCGGCTGTCATAGATCGGCTGAATGGGTTAAAAGCGGATTCTGATGTCTGCTTGATTCCCTGGCTGCAGATCAATCTGTCTTTCCTAAGCTTGTGGGAGCATTCTTATTTTTAACTTGTTTGATGACCGCAGACCCACAAGATGGCTGGCTCCATGACAACAGCAATGTGATCTGAATGGGTCATTAAATGCATCCTGGTATCTGGAATATGACTGGCATAGGGTAGGCACTCAACAAATGATGCAAACTATTACTGTCCCTTGCTCAGTGTACGTTCCTGGGAGTAGAAGTCCAGGTTCCCTGAATGAGAACGGCCTGGTCTAAGGATGTGTGCATCTTCAGCTTCGATACCTAAAAGCAGAAGAGGAACAACTGTAATGAGAAAGCGGGCCTGGAACCCAGGAGAAGAGACAGGCAAGGCCTGGAAGACTGTGTGTCTGAGGAGGAGGAAGCGGTCAACCGTGCTGGTGACCTGGGGACAGAGAAGTGACTGTTGAATCTGACAACACAGTGGACTTTGAGCAGAGCAGCTTCACGGGGTAGATGGAAGCCTGTTTAGAAGGAATTGTTGAGAGAATGTGTTCTAAAATACAGTATATTAATAGAAAATATGAGGGACAATGAGGCCAATAGATCAGAAGATGAGTCCCATTAAAGAGAGTTTGCTAGTCACAATTTCCGAGGAGGGGCACAGCCCGTGGCGCAGGGCCGCCTAGGGAAGCACAGGGCCAGCCAGAGGGCAGAAGGGGCGAGGGCAAGAGCCTTTACTGTGCTTCCTGGGAGAAGAGAAGGTAAGGCAATCTGGCTTTGGACGGCTAGCTTACATGATTCCAGCAGGTTCTGGGGCACGGGGGACGCCTCTAGCCATCTGGTGCCTGGCTGTGGGGTGCTCAGAGCCGAGGAATGGTGGCTCAGAGTGTGAGAGACCGGTGAGGGAGTGGTTAGGGGTGTGTAGACTCTGGATTGACCAGTTTGTCTTTGAAAAGCATATCTCCTGGGAGAGGAGTCCTCCTGAGGTCAGGGCAAGGAGATGCAGTAATATGCATGCAGGGCAGATGTTAACGCACCAAGTTCACTGAAGCTGGAGATGTGGCTGATGCACGATGGAAGGTGAATAACAGGCCAGGGAGCAAGAACACAGAAAAACCTCGAGTGAGACCAAGATGGAAAGGAGAGTCATTATGGCTGAAGTGCGGCAAGCTGGGCGGTGAGGAGGAAGGCGGCGCTGAAGTCTGGGATGAAGAGCCAGGCCATAAATGTTCCCATGGCCCAGGCTGGGGGCGTGGGCTTTATCTAAAGGCAACAGGAAGCCACTCTGGCTGCTGCGGGGAACAGTGGAGGGTGACCGGATGGAGGAGCAGAACTTTCAGAAGACAGCAGCAGGCGTCTGGGGAGAGCACCAGGCAGGCGTCTGGCAGCGGCGGCTGCAGTCTACCGAGTGTGTGGGTGTGGGGGCGAGAGACGAGGCTGTTCTTAGAAAGGACACACTGTCCAACGTGCCACCCCCATTCTCAGACCAGAAAGAGACGTCCCTGATAAGAGTCTGTCTTGCTGATTATCCTGGGATCCTCGTTTTTGCCAGTTTTAGTCCCACGTTCAGGGTTGATGATCTTCTCTCATGTTCTAATAAAACAGTTCAGTGTCCCCAGTCCCTTTGACAGTGACCAGCACAGAGAAAGGGAATATTTTCACTGCTATGATTTGTCACTACACTGTGTCTCTCAAGGTATATGCACACATACCCCAAAATAAGTACACACTAATGAACACTGTTCTTTGGGATGTATGTTGTAGTCATTCACAAGGTGGAGCAAGTGTGGCTTCCACAATCAGGGGCACCCCCACGTTTACTCACTTTTTAGCCAACTGCCACTCCATGGGCCTTCCCCACAAAACTTGGAGTCTCTGCTCTATGCGACCCTTGGTGAGGAGCTGGGTCTTTAGCTGAAGAACCACAGAACTCTTGGAGGAGTTTAGGGAGAGGAATTTTCATTGAAAATGGCTCTGGAGCACAGACTCGAGGGGCTAAAAATGCATGACTGCAGGAGTTCAGGCTGAGGGGGTGGCCTTTGCGGTTTTGGAAACAATGAGCTCAGGTCTGAGGAAAGAGCCATTTCGGGGGGAATAACCAGCAGGCTAGTGGGTGATGAGAAATGCCCGGCGTGGGTACTGACAAGGACCCGTGTTTCTGTCCCGGTCCCCGAGAAGAATCTCAGTTCAGCGTATGTGGACGGAGAGTCCTTTGCAAGACCAGGCTCATGTTTCAGTGTACATTTCTGGGCAGAGGAGTTCTAGAAGGAGGTAGAGCCTGGTGTATGCACCATCCTGGAGGAAAGAGGTTAACTCCTGAAAGCAGGACTGGCTAGTTTGTGGGACCCAACACAAAATGAAGGTACTGAAACACAACACATCTTCCTCCCTTCTGTAGCCCCCCACATGACCTGTCCTGGCATTTCTCCTTTGCTAACTAATGCCATGCTCCACTGGGGACGGGGATAGTTGCAGAGTGAGGGCAGACCCTTCTGGGCAACTGGGACCCTTCTGGGCATCTGAGCACTATGCCCTGGTCAGGGCAAGGAAGGGACCCAAGTAGGACCCAAGTACATCCTATTCCAACACTGGGTGGATGAGCCATTTCTAAAGATGGGAATCAGGGTGGAAGAGCCCTGCCCCCACTGCCCACCTCTGTGTCCACATCACCTCCCACTGCGCTTGGCCTCGCTCTTCTAAGGGCCCTTGTCCCTGGATCCTGGGTCCACTCAGGTAATCCAGGGTGACCTCATGTCAAGGCCTGTAACTGAATCACACCAGCAAAGACCCTTTTCCCAAACGAGGCAGCATTTGGTAGAGGTACAGGCTCTATGGATTTGGACGAGGACGTGTCTTTCTGGGGCCTCCCATGGGCCCACGACCCAGGCCCTGCCTGAGAAAGAGGCCAACCCAGTCACACGGTGTTGGAGTACACCGGGGCCAGCTCCGCGCTCTTCCCCATGCTTCCCTCTCAACAGAGAGCCGGTCCCCTGAGACGGGGAGGAGAACGGAGGCATGGAAGAGCAAGCATCCACAGCGTCCTGGCTCACCCACCTGGAAGGCGGGTACAGAAGGCCTGGGGTGGCTCAGCCTTTGTCCTGGAGCACAGAAAAAGATGGGCCCAGACAAGCCCCCTCACTCACAGCAGGCTCCTGGGCCTGCTGCGCATTAGAAGCTCACCCTGGCCAAGCTGGGGAATGAATGGCAGAGTGGCCAGCAGAGGGGCTGGTTTGGAGGTGCCGTGGGTTGTCTGTGAGCACCCCAACTCTTATGCTGGAAGCCTAACCCCCAGGACCTCAGGGTGTGACCTGATTCAGCCACAGGATCATTGCAGTTGTAGTTAGTGAAGACGAGTCATACTTGACGAGGGCCCCTAAACCAACGCGCCTGGTGTCCTCCTAAAGAGTAAATTGGACGCAGAGATGTGCATACAGCAAGAAAGCCCTGTGGACACGAAGGCAGAGCTCAGGGTGATGTTAGCAGTGAGCATGCAGTGTTCCACAGGGAACCCTGAAGACAAGCAGCAAACAGCCAGGAGCAGCAGAGGCATGGAACAGATTCTCCTGCACAGCCTCAGAAGAACCCAACCCTGCTACACGTTGGTCTCAGACTTCCAGCCTCCAGAAGTGTGAAACGCAACATTTCTGTTGTTAAGACACACTGTCTGTGGTAATTTGTTACAGTGGTCCTAGAAAACTAATACACTTGTCTAGGCAAGAGAAATGAGGCATGGACCAGGCAGGAGGTCTGGGTCAAGAAGCGGCAGGAATCAAGAGTGAATGAGGAGGGAGGTGGGTAAGCCGAAGGTATACGCTGGAGATAGGACTGATGGATTTGAGGCTGGAAGAGGTGAGATCCAAGGATATCATCACGATTCCTGGTCTATAGAGCCGGTGGCACCATATTGTGAGTTTGAGAAAATCCGAAAAAAGTGGATTGGAGGTCAAGTGGACTTGTGATATCTATTTTGAATTTCCTTGCATTTGAGATGTTAGATCCACCTAAGTGGAATGTCCAGGTCATAAGTGGATTTACAGTTCAGGAGCCCAGAAGAGAGTTTATGGTGGAAGAGAGAGATGTGAAAGGCAGATGGATGGGTAAGATTGCCCAGGGTACACAGAGAAGAACCAGTCCAGGACAAGAGCATGGTGAGCTCAACATCGAGGCTTTTACCATCTAACTGGAGGACAAAGCTCAGTGCACAAGACATTATAAAACCCACAAAAGTCGTCTAACATCCTGAGACAGAAGTTCAGCCGTGAATCATTCATAAGCTCATTGTTTTCTCCTCTACTCTTGCCCAATAATAGCAAGTTCTCAAGGTTGTGAATTTCCCAGGCTGGTGACACAGGCATCCATCCAGCAAGAGGGCACTTCTAGAAGGCAGAAATTGACCCAGTAAGAGCTGAGACCCAAAACAGAGTGTTTATAACATTGTGACCACATCTCTCTATTTATCCATTCCTCCCTCCATCCAGGAAAGACCAGATCCTTAGTGAAGGGTGTGGTGAACCCACAAAGGCAGGAGATTTGCAACAATGCATCATTGATTATTTGTCTGTTAAATGTGTTTCTCAGGAAGCCAGGAGACGGCAAACTATGAGCATGGGTAAAATCCAGCCCACTGACCTGTACAGCCTGTAGGCTAAGAATGGTTTTAACATTTTTAAGTGGCTGAAAACATCAAAAGAAGAATATTTTGTGACATAATTAAAATTTCAGTATCTCCAGTAAAGGGAACACAGCCGTGTTCATTTTTGTTCATGTGTATATTGTGTATAGTAGATTTTGCACAAAATGGCAGAGCTGCATAATTACAAAAAAGACCCTATAACTCACAAAGCCTAAAATATTTATTATCTGGTCTTCTGCTGAAAAGTTTGCTCACTACTGCATTAGATTATAAATTCCAATAAAAAAAGACACATTAGTTCAATACAACATCTCTAGGACCTAGTGCCACGCTGAACACATGCATGGTCAAAACCTCTCTTATGTAAATGCATGTACAGGTGAGGCTTGCCCCATTTCCCTCCAGGCTTATAAATGGAGGATGCCCCAGGAGCTCAGGGAACCTATACTGTCACTGGTTCTAAACTTCTCTGCTACCTGGATTGAGTGTGAAGCCCTTAACAGCAAAGATCATGACTTCTGTATCTTCTCTTTTGAAGAATCTTACCGAAAGAAAGTGTACGCATAGACTTGAGTATTTGTGACCCCTGAAAATTCTTATGTTGAACTCCTAACCCCCAAGATGACAGGACTAGGAGGTGGGGCCTTTGGGAAGTGATGAGGTCATGAGAGTTGGGGCCCTCATGAATGGGGTTAGTGCCCTTATAAAAGAGGGCCCAGATAGATCCCGTCCAACTTCCATCCTGTGAGGATGCAACAAAAAACCAGCCGTCTATGAATCAGGATTTGGGCCCTCGCTGGATACCAAATCTGCTGCCACCATGATCCTGGACTTCCCAGCCTCCAGAACTGTGAGAAAAATAGGTTTGTTCTTTATAAGCCATCCATGGTGTTTTCTTACAGCAGCCTAGACGTTCTAAGCCAGTGTCAGTGAAAGCACATGGGTTTGTCCAAGCATTCTGCGGTGAGACCTGGCCAGCTCAAAGGACTGCACCATGGCCTGGAGCAAACACTTTTTTACACTGTGTACCTCTTTGTTTTCATTCCATGATCTCCAGGAAACCTCCTGATCTACTTTTGGTCTACAAACCCACAGTCTTCCCGTCCCTACAAAGGATTTCTTTTCTCTGCTCCCTTTGGGAATCACTAGCAACAATGGCTAACACTTACTGAGAGCTGGCTTGGTGTCAGGCACATTACAAACATTATCTAATCTGAGCATCAAAAGAGACAGTGAAGGGGCTCTGATTCTCTTGCTTTACTCACTGATGGGTGGACAAGATGGTTATAGCCCAGCACACTTCCCACCGGTTTAGCATCCCAGCAAAGTGAATGCCATTCCTCAGAGCTCCTGGGGAAAAGTTCCGGGTCGGTCTCTGAACGGCCCACCTGGAGTCAAGTTCTCATCCTTGAACCAATCACTGTGAGCACAGCAATAGCATCAGAGTTACTGAGCAGGGTTGGGTCAGATACTAACCAGCTCCCCACTGAAAAGAGGGCTCCTGTGGCAAGAAGCAGGGGGGAGGAGTATCACACAGAAAAACCACAGGGGTCTGCAATCATGTAAATTATGTTTATAAATGCTGATAAGACCGATTATACCTCCAAGCATTTTCAATTAGGTAGGCCAATAAATTCTTTTTATTTGAGTCAATTTGAGTTTAATACCCTGTTTGTTGTAACTGAAAGAACAGTGGTTTGTAACAAATGTTTCCTTTCTTTCCACCAGAATGTAGGCACCATGAGGACCGGCGCCACATCTGTTGTGTTCACTGCTGTTGTCCCTTTGCCCATAACAGGGCCTGGCACTACATGAGGCCCTCAGCAAATACTTGCTATGTTTGTGATTATCCCCAATCCCACCAGGGTCGTTCCTGTCCATAAAGTGCTTTGTTTTGATTTTTAAAATCAACTCTGTAACCCTCAGATTCTAAGATATGACTCACATATAATGGGCTCCCAGAAAATACTGAGGAATGAGCCAATAGGTAAATGTCTCTCCTGCTGGACTCTTAAGGAACAAGCGGGTAGGGGCCATGAACACTTTGAAAGCAGTGATATCTTCTGGATTCAGTGCTGTCTGACCCAGGTCACCTCCCTCTGATCACTGATGGAATGACAGACGAAATGAACTAATAAATGGGGAAGACATAAACTGTTAATGTCACTGGTGCTTGCAAGAGCTTCCGGACTGGAAATCAATGACGTAGTGGTGTCTGTGGAGTTCACATTGCCAATTTTCTGTCCTTTTGCAGAGACTCCACCTAAGGGCAGGTTTTAACACATACAACTCTTGCATCAACGACCCGCGGAGGAGGCTTTAGGGCTTCCCACAGTCCTCCCCATCGCCCAGCGATGCTAGATCAACATCAATAGTTCTCCCAAGTTCTCCTTCAAGAGCTCTTAGCTCCTTAGCTACAGAGGCAGGCTCAGTCCGTTACCACGGAAACTGCAGCTGGAGTGGGTAAAGGGAAGAATGCGGACACTGGAATTTTCCAGATCAGGAGATAGACCACGCGTGGGCTCAAAATACCAGAGGGGCACACAATCAGTCCTCAATAAATATTTTTGGGGTGACTTAATATGGGAATCTGGACAAGTGACCTCCTATCTCTGAGCCTCTTTCCATATTTGTAAAAAGTAATACGTAGGGGAACCCTCCTACATTGCTGGTGGGAATGCAAATTAGTTCAACCATTGTGGAAAGCAGTATGGAGGTTCCTCAAAAAACTCAAAATAGAAATACCATTTGACCCAGGAATCCCACTCCTAGGAATTTACCCTAAGAATGCAGCAGCCCAGTTTGAAAAAGACATATGCACCCCTATGTTTATCGCAGCACTATTTACAATAGCCAAGAAATGGAAGCAACCTAAGTGTCCATCAGTAGATGAAGGAATAAAGACGATGTGGTACATATGCACAATGGAATATTATTCAGCCATAAGAAGAAAACAAATCCTACCATTTGCAACAACATGGATGGAGCTAGAGGGTATTATGCTCAGTGAAATAAGCCAGGCAGAAAAAGACAAGTATCAAATAATTTCACTCATATGTGGAGTATAAGAGCAAAGAGAAAAACTGAAGGAACAAAACAACGGCAGACTCACAGAACCCAAGAATGGACTAACAGTTACCAAAGGGAAAGGGATTGGGGAGATGGGTGGGAAGGGAGGGATAAGGGGGAAAAAGGGGCATTACGATTAGCAGATGTAATGATGGGGGGGCACAGGGTGGGCTGTACAACTCAGAGAAGACAAGTAGTGACTCTACAGCATCTCACTACGCTGATGGACAGTGACTGTAATGGGGTAGGTGGGGGGGACCTGATGAAGTGGGGAGCTTAGTAACCATAATGTTGCACATGTAATTGTAGATTAATGATACCAAAAAAAAAGTAATTGGTATCCTATTGAT
Source organism: Phataginus tricuspis (assembly GCA_029783875.1). Classification (NCBI taxonomy): domain Eukaryota; kingdom Metazoa; phylum Chordata; class Mammalia; order Pholidota; family Manidae; genus Phataginus; species Phataginus tricuspis. The sequence goes on along the minus strand of JAQQAC010019400.1, from coordinate 18,788,357 downwards.
ACGAGGTTTCAATTAAAATACTTGAACAAAATCCTTAGCACAGGGTGGGGCCCCTTATAAATCAGTTTCTCAAGCGTGGTCTTCATTTAGCCCACCATTCAACCTTCTTCCTATTGTTTGGAGGTAGTTATTTATAAACTCCAGACACCATTTCCCCCTTCTGCAGTTCTCTAAGAGGAATGAAACCGTCTTCCCTCCCCACCTTCCCACGTTGCCTTCTCGTCAGGGTGCCAGAGAAAACGGGAGGCCCACACCCCCAAACGGGGCATGCTAACGCTACAGCATTATACGTGTTTACCTGAAACTCAGATTCACCTGGGTTATCCTGGCCTCTTACCTTGTCCTTTTATTTCCCGAATCTACTCCCTTAAACGAGGTGACGTGACTCAGGACGAGCGGCTTTTCCCAGCCAATCTCGCGGACGTTCTCCGCCCCGAGGCGGCAGGCCTTCAGCCTCCCTCCGGGCGTCGCGGGGGAAATGCGCGCAGAGCAGAGCGTCCGCGCCCGGCCGCGCCGTCCGGGCGCCGGCACGAGGCTCCCGCCAGCCCTGCGCTCCGAGCTTCCGCTCTAGTTCAGAACCGTGGCCCTTTTCCCAGGACATGCAGAGACCGACTCAAACGTGATCTACAAGGCTGCCAAGGCTGAAACCGGTGTTTAAAGGGCTAGGTCACTGCCCGGTCAGGACGCACAGCCGGCCGGCTCCCGGCCGACGGCCGCGGCTCTCCATCTGCCCCAGGGTCGCCGAGCGCGCGCGGCTCGCCTCACCGCACGGGCCGTGTCCCAAGAGCCCTTGCGCAGGGGCCCACGCCACGCGTGCGCAATAAGGGCGGACTCGCTGACAGGAATGCCCGTTGCTAGGTCCCACCCCGTCCTCCTCCTCGAGCGGGGCACGACTTAGAGACCTGAGACTGCAAGACCGTAGGAAATGGAGGTCGTGGTTCCACCGCCTGTTCTCTTCAGAGGGGCGTTGGGTCTAGGCAGGGAATTCCGAGGCCCCGGCTTGGGCCGAAACCGGAAGGCCGGGTCGGGGCGCCTGCGCGGAGGCCCTGGACCCCCGGTGCCATCTTGGGCTGTCGCGGGAGGCCGCCCGCCCCGCTCTCGGCGCCTCCTTCGGGCCCGCGACGCGGCAATGCTGGCGCGACGCCCTGGTAGGACCTGAGCTTCCCCTACCTCGCGGCGAATCTTCGGCGTCTTCCAGACGGCAGTCCCGGCGTCGCCGGCAGGTCTGGCGCTGGGCCCAGCCCGTCGGAAGTCGGGCTTCCCCACGGTTCCCTCCCCAACACCGCGCTGCGGGGCTGCTGCCCGGCCCGCCCGCCGAAAGACCTCCATCGTCTTTTAAGAAGCCAGAAGCCATCCGGGGCTGCAGCTCAAGCCCGGGCCTGCCGGTTGTACACTGGTATTTTCTGAGAACCTGGGAATTGCAGTGACTACCATTGACTGGAGTGAGAGCAGCCTGCGAGGCGCGAAGCGCTAAGGCGAGAGGCGGCCTTCCCTCAGATCGGATGCGGGAGTATCCCGCCCCTTGTCTTCGGAACCGCGTTATTGAGACGTCAGTTCGCATACGTCAAAGCTTACCCACTGTAAGTGCGCAGCTTCGTTTTTTCTTAGCACATTGGCGGAGTTGTGCAGCCCTCGCTGCAGTCCGTTGACAGCGTTTCCAGCACCCCCTGCCGCAAAGTCCTTCAAGCCCGTTTGCCGTCGCCGTGGTTCGCAGCCCCAAGCTACCGCTTTGTATCTCTTTGGGTTTCCCTTTTCCGGACGGTTTGTGAAAATGGAACCTTTGTGGCAGGCTTCTTAACACTTAGCATAACGCTTTTGAGGTTCATCCATGTTGTAGTGTTTATCAGAGTTCAGTCTGGTCTCTTTTCCAAGGAAGCTTTTTTTGGTTCAAAACTGTTCTGCTGGGAGTTTAAATCGGGAAGACTTAACTGTGGTCAGGGACTCTGCCCCCTATTCCGACCAGAAGTTTGACTTGGTTTTGCCAATATCTGTTTCCCTGGGTCGAGCATGTTTAATTAGAATTTTCAGTTCTATTACCATAGAATTATAGGGAGTCTGTTAAGGATGTCGACCGTGCTTTCTGCCTGGCTTCTTTGGACACAGGTCCTTTCACTTGCTGGTTGTAAGAGTGGACAACCGCCCAGCCTGTGTCTGTGGGGGGATAATTGTTCCTTGGTGATGAGTTATTGCGTGGAAGGTCTTAGAATAGTGCCCTGGCACAGAGTCTCCCTGAGAACGTTGGCAATCATTATCTTTCAGGGATTCTGTTTTGGTGGAGAGAGGGTGATAGGTCAAGAGGTGGATGCTCTTGCAACCCGCTCGGCTGGGGTGTAAAATTTGTTGAGAATCTTGTTATTTATGAATTTTTGGCATGTCATGACAGGCTCAGCTTGTCTTAGTGCGTGTCACTTTACCGCACTTTGCAGATTCTGCCTTTTTTACAAATTGAAGATTTGTGGCAACCCAGCATTGAGCAGATCTGTCTGTGCTGTTTTTCCAATAGTTTTGCTCACTTTGTGTCTCTGTGTCACATTTTAGTAATTCGCACAATATTTCAAGCTTTTTCATTGTTATATTAGTTGTGGTGATCCAGTGATTTCGATGCTGAAAGCTCAGATTATAGTTAGCATTTTTTAGCAATGAAATATTTTTCATTAAGATATATGCATCTTCTGTTAAGACATGATGCTCTAGCACACTTTATTGACTGCACTATAGTGTAAATGTAACTTTTTATGAACTGGAAAACCAAAAAGTTCCTTTGACTTGCCTTACTGTGATTATTTACTCTATTGTGGTCTGGAATCAAACCTACAGTATCTTCAAGGTATGTGTGTATCTGCTCCCTGGTAGTTGGTAGGAAGTTTATACCCTTCCCCGCCTCCCCAAGAGGAATTTGGGTACTCTGTCCCCGACATTATTTTGATAGTTTTGGTACTTTATGTTTCCTCAGAAAGTTGAGCATTTCCTTAATATTTGCAGTTTTATTAGGTAAAAGTCAAATAGGGTGGTAAGAGTGTGGTCTCTGCAGGCAGAAACAAGGGTTAAGTGAGCTCTGACCTACTTTGGTGCCTTGGGCAGTGTGCTTAACCTCCTGAAGCCCCTGTTTCACCCACAGAGCTCGGTGGCAGGGGGCGCCTGACCTTCCTTGGCTGTCAAGGGGACTAACTGGAAATTTTTCATGTAGCCCAACACCTGGCAGCCTAGGGAAAGCTCCTGTCAGCTGCTGCTGTTTTCATTACATGGAGCTCTTTCCCATTCAAACGCTTTGGGGCTGTAAACCTCTGTTAATCTGTTAACTGAAAGGAACTGGGAAGCCCTCCCCTGGTTTCTAGGCCTGGGAACATGCTATGAAACAGAGAAATTATTTGCACTTTGAAAGTTGGAATTTTATTCCTTCTCCAGTCACCCTTTAAAGCCATGCTTTTTCTTCTTTTGGGGGAGGACTTTTTATATATTCCTCCATTTCATTCAGAGTTTTAAATTTAACACTAAAGAATGGGGGGCAGGGGGCAGTAAACCTTTTCTGTAAGGGATCAAATAGTTAGTACTTCAGGCTTTGTGGAATATATGGTGACTTGAAATGACTGAACCCAGCCGTTGCAGTCTAAAAGCAACCATAAACAGTACTTATACATGGTTGAGGATGTGTACGGTACAACTTAGTGGGCAGTGAAATTTGGATTTTATTTAACATTAGTGTGTCGTGAAATATTCTCTTGATCTTTTTTCAACTGTTTATAAACACTTTTCAATTCAACCATTTTGTATGTGAACTGCCCCAAAAAGGACAGCAGGCTGGATTTGACCTGCAATCTCTAGGTTATCATAGAATTTCATGACAGAGTGACTAGTGGTTTGACCTGGAGTCAGGAAGATTTGGTTCTAGTATGTATTTATTGAATGTATTTGGGCAAGTTACCCAGCACTCTGAGCCTCATGTGCTTCACCTTGCAAACAGGTGAAACCTAACAAACCTACCTCCTCAGGTGGTTAGGTTGAGCTCATACAAGTGAAAGTTCGTGCAGTGTTGGGAGTCTAGCGGATCACAGGTGAGCTAGCTCACATTCTTTTCTGAGAGTTAGTAAAAATGCTAACTCTCAAATGCTTGAGGGTGGAACTAGATGACCTCCATTTAAATCCTAGCCATTTATTAGCCACATGACTTTGGGTTGGTAGCCAGCCTCTCTGTGCCTCCCTTTCCCCAACCTATAAAGCAGGGTTATCATCATACCTACTTCAGACTGTCTTGAAGAGTAAATGAACTAAACTTTATAAAGTGCTTTGAAAAATGCCTCACACATATAAATTCTCATTATTAGCTGTTATTCACAGTAAGGTATATTTGGGGTTGAGAACACCAGTGCTATGTTGTTAAAATGAAGACTTTGTCTCTTTTCAATTTATAAAGCACAGGAATTGTTTGTACCTTGCAAGTGTGAAGAAAGTTGCCTATAAATGGCAAGGGCTTAGAGCACTTTTTGAAGAAAGCACTCCCTTGACATTTGCCAAGATTTTTAAAAATCTGCCTTCTTTTCAAGAATGATTCATCTCATTATGGCTTTCACATGTAATTGCCTGAAATGTACCTGGTAGTGGGTGAGAGCTCAGGCATCTGACAGATTGTTTTTTTTTGTTTTTTTAATTTAATTTAATTTAATTTTTTATTAAGGTATTATTGATATTATTGATATACACTCTTATGAAGATTTCACATGAAAAAACAATGTTGTTACTACATTTACCCATATGACCAAGTCCCCACTCATACCCCAATGCAGTCACTGTCCTTCAGTATAGTAAGATGCCACAGATATTCCTATTTGCCTTCTCTGTGCTACACTGTCTTCCCCATGATCCCCCACACCATGTGTACTAAAAAAAATACCCCTCAATCCCCTTCTCCCACCCTCCCCAGCCACCCTCCTGCACCCCTACCTTTCCTTCTTGGAGTCCCTGAGTCTGCTGCTATTTTGTTCCTTCAGTTTTGCTTCGTTGTTATAATCCACAAATGAGGGAAATCATTTGGCACTTGTCTTTCTCTGCCTGGCTTATTTCACTGAGCATAATATCCTTCAGTTCCATCCATGTTGCAAATGGTAGGATTTGTTTCTTTCTTATGGCTGAGTACTATTCCATTATGTATATGTACCACATCTTCTTTATCCATTCATCTACTGATGGACACTTAGGTTGCTTCCATTTCTTGGCTATTGTAAAAAATGCTCCAATAAACATAGGGGTGCATATGTCTTTTTGAATCTAAGAAGTTGTTTTCTTTGGGTAAATTCCAAGGAGTGGGATTCCCGGGTCAAATGGTATTTGTATTTTTAGTTTTTTGAGGAACCTCCATATTGCTTTCCACAATGGTTGAACTATCTTACATTCCCACCAGCAGTGCAGGAGGGTTCCCCTTTCTCCGCATCCTCGCCAGCATTTGTTGTTCTTAGTCTTTTGGATGTTGGCCATCCTCGCTGACGTGAGGTGATATCTCATTGTGGTTTTAATTTGCATTTTCCTGATGATTAGTGATGTGGAGCATCTTTTCATGTGTCTGTTGGGCATCTGAATTTCAGGAGAAGAACTGTCTCTTCATATCCTCTGCCCATTTTTTAATAGGGTTATTTGCTTTTTGGGTGTTGAGGCATGTGAGTTCTTTATATATTTTGGATGTTAACCCCTTGTCAGATGTGTCATTTACAAATATATTCTCCCATACTGTAGGATGCCTTTTTGTTCTGTTGATGGTGTCCTTTGCTATACAGAAACTTTTTAGTTTGATGTAGTCCCATGAGTTCATTTTTGCTTTTGTTTCCCTTGTTCAAGGAGATGCATTCAAGAAGAAGTTGCTCATGCTTATATTCAGGAGATTTTTTGCCTATGTTGTCTTCTAAGAGTTTTATGGTTTCATGACTTACATTCAGGTCCTTGATCCATTTAGAGTTTACTTTGTATGGGGTTAAACAATAATCCAGTTTCATTCTCTTGCATGTAGCTGTCCAGTTTTGTCAACACCAGCTGTTGAAGAGGCTGTCATTTCCCCATTGTATATCCATGGCTCCTTTATTATATATTAATTGACCATATATGGTTGGGTTTATATCAGGACTCTCTAGTCTGTTCCATTGGTCTATGGGTCTGTTCTTGTGCCTGTACCAAATTGTCTTGATTACTGTGGCTTTTTAGTAGAGCTTGAAGTTGGGGAGCATAATCCCCTCAGCTTTATTCTTCCTTCTCTGGATTGCTTTGGCTATTCGGGGTCTTTTTTGGTTCAATATAAATTTTAGAATGATTTTCTCTAGTTCGTTGAAGAATGCTGTTGGTATTTTGATAGGGACTGCATTGAATCTGTAGATTGCTTTAGGCAGGATGGCCATTTTGACAATATTAATTCTTCCTATCCATGAGCACAGGATGTGTTTACATTTATTGGTATCTTCTTTAATTTCTCTCATGAGTGTCTTGTAGTTTTCAGAGTGTAGGTCTTTCACTTACTTGGTTAGGTTTATTCCTAGGTATTTTATTCTTTTTGATGCAACTGTGAATGGAATTATTTTCCTGATTTCTCTCTCTGCTAGTTCATTGTTAGTGTATAAGAATGCCACAGATTTCTGTGTATTAATCTTGTATCCCGCAACTTCGCTGAATTCAGATATTAGATCTAGTAGTTTTGGAGTGGATTTTTTAGGGTTTTTTATGTACAATATCATGTCATCTGCAAACAGGGACAGTTTAACTTCTTCCTTGCCAGTCTGGATGCCTTTTCTTTCTTTGTGTTGTCTGACTACCGTGGCTAGGACCTCCAGTACTATGTTGAATAGAAGTGGGGAGAGTGGGCATCCTTGTCTTGTTCCCGATCTTAAATGAAAAGCTTTCAGCTTCTTGCTGTTAAGAATAATGTTGGCTGTGGGTTTGTCATATATGGCCTTTATTATGTTGAGGTACTTGCCCTCTATACCCTCTATACCCATTTTGTTGAGAGTTTTTATCATGAGTGGATGTTGAATTTTGTCAAATGCTTTTTCAGCATCTATGGAAATGATCATGTGGTTTTTGTCCTTCTTTTTGTTGATGTGGTGGATGATGTTGATGGATTTTCGAATGTTGTACCATCCTTGCATCCCTGGACTAAATCCTAGTTGATCATGATGGATGATCTTTTTGATGTATTTTTGAATTCAGTTTGCTAATATTTTGTTGAGTATTTTTGCATCTGTGTTCATCAGGGATATTGGTCTGTAATTTTCTTTTTTTATGGTGTCTTTGCCTACTTTTGGTATTAGAGTGATGCTGGCCTCATAGAATGAGTTTGGAAGTATTCCCTCTTCTTCTACTCTTTGGAAAACTTTAAGGAGGATGGGTATTAGGTCTTCACTAAATGTTTGATAAAATTCAGCAGCAAAGCCATCTGGTCCAGGCATTTTGTTCTTAGGTAGGTTTTTGAATACCACTTCAATCTCGTTGCTGGTAATTGGTCTGTTGAGATTTTCTGTTTCTTTCTGGGTCATCCTTGGAAGGTTGTATTTTTCTAGAAAGTTTTCCATTTCTTTTAGGTTATCCAGTTTGTTATCATATTATTTTTCATGGTATTCTCTAATAGTTCTTTGTATTTCTGTGGTGTCTGTAGTGATTTTTCCTTTCTCATTTCTGATTCTGTTTATGTGAGTAGACTCTCTTTTTTTCTTGAAAAGTCTGACTAGGGGTTTATCTATTTTGTTTATTTTCTCGAAGAACCAGCTCCTGCTTTCATTGATTCTTTCTATTGTTTTATTCTTCTCAAATTTATTTATTTCTGCTCTAATCTTTATTTTGTCCCTCCTTCTAATGACTTTGAGCCTCATTTGTTCTTCTTTTTCTAGTTTTGTTAATTGTGAGTTTAGACTGCTCATATGGGATTGTTCTTCTTTCCTGAGGCAGGCCTGTATTGAAATATACTTTCTTCTTAACATGGCCTTCACTGCGTCCCACAGATTTTGCGGTGTTGAATTATTGTTGTCATTTGTCAACATATATTGCTTGATCTCTGTTTTTATTTGGTCATTAATCCATTGGTTATTTAGGAGCATGTTGAGAAGCCTCCATGTGTTTGTGAGATTTTTCATTTTCTTTGCATAATTTATTCCTAGTTTCATACCTTTGTGATCTGAGAAACTGGTTGGTAGAATTTCAATCTTTTTGAATTTACCGAGGCTCTTTTTGTGGCCTAATATATGATCTATTCTTGAAAATGTTCCATATGCAGTTGAGACGAATGTGTATCCTGTTGCTTTTGGTTGGAGTGTTCTGTAGATGTCCATTAGGTCCATCTATTCTAATACATTGTTCAGTGCCTCTGTCTCCTTACTTATTTTCTGTCTGGTTGATCTGTCCTTCAGAGTGAGTGGAGTGTTGAAGTCTCCTAGAATGAATGCATTGCATTCTATTTCTCCTTTTAATTCTGTTAGTATTTGTTTCACATATGTAGGTGCTCCTGTGTTGGGTGCATAGATATTTGTCATGGTTATATCTTCTTGTTGGATTGACTGTTTTATCATTAGGTAATGTCCTTCTTTGTCTCTTGTGACTTTCTTTGTTTGAAGTCTACTTTGTGTGATACAAGTACTACAACTCCTGCTTTTTTCTCCCTATTAGTTGCATGAAATATCTTTTTCCATCCCTTTACTTTTATTCTGTGTGTCTTTGGGTTTAAAGTGAGTCTCTTGTAGGCAGCATATAGATGGGTCTTGTTTTTTTATCATTCAGTGATTCTATGTCTTTTGATTGGTGCATTCAGTCCATTTACATTTGGGGTGATTATCGATAGGTATGTACTTATTGGCATTGCAGGCTTTAGATTCATGTTTACCAAAGGTTCAAGGTTAAATTCCTTACTATCTAAGAGTCTAACTTAACTCACTTAATATGCTATTACAAACACAATCTAAAGGTTCTTTTTTTTTCTTCCTCCTTTTTCTTCCTCCTCCATTCTTTATATATTAGTTATCATATTCTGTACTCTTTGTCTATCCCTTGATTGACTTTGGGGATGGTTATTTTAATTTTTGCTTTTGCTTAGTAATTAGCTGTTCTGCTTTCTTACTGTGTTTTTATAACCTCTGGTGACAGCTATTAAACCTTAGGAACACTTCCAAAATACACTGTAGAGATGGTTTGTGGGAGGTAAGTTCTCTCAGCTTTTGCTTATCTGGGAATTGTTTAATCCCTTCTTCAAATTTAAATGATAAACTTGCTGGATAATGTATTCTTGGTTCAAGGCCCTTCTGCTTCATTGCATTAAATACATCATGCCACTCCCTTCTGGCCTGTAAGGTTTCTGTTGAGAAGTCTGATGACAGCCTGATGGGCTTTCCTTATTTCTCTCTCTGGCTGCTTTTAATAGTCTGTCCTTATCCTTGATCTTTGCCATTTAATTACTATATGTCTTGGTGTTGTCTTCCTTGGGTCCCTTGTGTTGGGAGATCTGTGCATCTCCATGGCCTGAGAGACTATCTCCGTCCCCGGATTGGGGAAGTTTTCAGCAATTACCTCCTCAACGACACTTTCTATCCCTTTTTCTCTCTCCTCTTCTGGTACCCCTATAATGCGAATATTGTTCTGTTTGGATTGGTCACACAGTTCTCTCAATATTCTTTCATTCTAGAGATCCTTTTTTCTCTCTGTGCCTCAGCTTCTTTGTATTCCTAGTCTCTAGTTTCTATTTCATTTATCGTCTCCTCCACCATATCCAGTCTGCTTTTAATACCGTCCATTGTGCTCTTCCATGATTGGCTGTCCGATCGGAATTCATTCCTGAGTTCTTGAATGTCTTTCTGTAGCTCCATGAGCATGTTAATGATTTTTATTTTGAACTCCCTTTCAGGAAAAGTCATGAAGTCGATGTCATTTAAATCTTTCTCAGGAGTGGTATTAATAGTTTTACTCTGAACCAAATTCCTTTGGCATTTCATATTTGTATATGGTGCCCTCTAGTGCCCAGAAGCTCTATTCCCTGGAGCTGCTCAGCCCCTGAAGCAATGTCAAGGGTTGCAAGGGAGTGGTATTGGTGCCTGGGGGAGGAAAGAGCTGTTTCCTGCTACCCAGCTGCTATGCCTGTCTCCATGCCTGAACCAGTGGGCCGAGCACACAGGTATAAGCCTCTCTGCTTTGCGTTTGTAGTTGCTGTAGAGAGATCTTCCCTCTGGCTGGCCTCATGCCAGGGTAGGGTTTGCCGGTTTGCGAGCCAGGTGGGGCTGGGCGAGAGAAAGGCACAGTAGGCTGCGTATCATGGAGGGGGTTCTTGGAGCTGTGTAGCCAGCCATGGAGCTGGAGCACCTGAAGATCGTGAAAGCTCCCAACCTATTGGGCAGAGTGCACCTGGACAATTTTGTCTACCTGTCCTCTCTCCTGAGCAGTAAGCTTTGTGCAATCCTTGCCCCTTTAGCAGCCCTCTTGCTATGGGCTTACTTCTTAGGAAGTCTCTGACTGCCCACCTTTCTTTTGTCCCAGAGCAGCTGGATATGGATCTCTGCTTTCCACAAGCGGCTGAAATCTCAAGTCTCTCCAGGAATTCTGCCTGTCTTAGCTTTCCAACCCCATAATCATGAGAGTATCTTGCAAGCACCGTGAATTGTAGGTTTATGCTCCCAGGGCAGATCTCCGGAGTTAGGTATTCAGCAGTCCCAGGCCTCCACTCCCTCCCTGCTGGGTTTCTCTTCCTCTTGCCGGTGAGCTGGGATGGGGGAAGGGCTTGGATCCCACTGGACTACAGCTTTGGTATGTTACCCTGTTCTGTGAGGTCTGCTCTTTTCTCCAGGTGTGTGCAATCTAGTGAGTCCTCTTTCCTGTTGCTCTCTCAGGATTAGTTGTATTAATTATATTTTCATATTATATGCAGTTTTAGGAGGAAGCCTGTGTCTCACCTTTCATGCTGCCATCTTTAATCCCTTCTTTCTCAGATTGGGGTTTGAACCCAGACTCTACCACCTATGTGCTTGTACCTGGGACAGACAGACCTCTTAAGGCTAGCCTCTCATCTGTAAAACTTGGATCATAATAACATCTATCGCATAGAGTTGTTATGAGGATTAAACATAGTAATGCACATAAAGTACTTAGTGCCAGGCCTTGCCCATTGTGAGAGTTTAATAAATGATAGCCATCACTTTATTATCCTCCAGGGCACTGTTACAATAAGAACCACTTGAGATTGAAAACCATTTGCTAGGTTCTTAAAGGACAGCCTTCCCTCTTCTAGGTTTGGAATGCTTAGTAGCGTTATAGGAATTATTTGTTTTTAGGAGGTTGCCCTTGTGGACCCATTAGTCATAAGTTTATGTTTTCTCAAAAAAGTGGGCCATTTCTTGAAGATTTTTACTGTATTTGCATAGGATTGTGTTTTGGGAAGTAGGAAATAGTGTGGACAGAAAGCCCTAGGTTTGAATTCTGGCTTTTTCCACCTTAAGTAGATGACATCCTGTGACCTGGAGATTTCTCATCTATAAAACAAGTAGATTAGGTCCAATTCCATTAAGATCATTGGAAGAATTCACTTAGATAAATATTTTTAACAACTTTATCTGGATACAATTCACATACCCTACAATTCACCCATTTAAAGTGTACAATTCAGTGGTGTTTAGTTTATTCACAGAGTTGTGCAACCATCACCCCAAACATCAGTACCACAATTTTAGGACATTTTCATTATCCTAAAAAGAAACCCTCAATCTCCATTCCCCTTTCCCCAGCCCTAGGCAGCCATTAATCTGTTTTCTGTCTCTACAGATTCACCTGTTCTGGACATTTCATGTGGGCTTTTATTATTGGCTCCTCTCACTTAGCATAATGTTTCAAAGTGCACCCATGCTATAGCCTGTGTCAGTACTTCATTCTCTTCTATTGTGGATAGACCACATTTTGTTTATCCATTCATCAGCTGGTGGGCATTTGAGTTGTTTCCACTTTTTGGCTATTACGATAATGCCACCGTGAACATTCATGTACCAGTTTTTATGTGGATGTAGGTTTTCATTTCACCTAGAAATGGAATTGCTGGGTCCTATGGTAACTCTGTTTAGCCTTTCAAGGAACTGCCAGACTGTTTTCCAGGCACCTCCCAGACAGTTTTTTAAAGCACTTAACCCAGTTCCTGACACAGAGCAAGTACTCCTACAAGATAGCTATTCTGGTAACACATTTTCATTGTAAGAAATATGTTCTTGAAAGCTACTCTTCTAATTTAGTTAAATGAATTGGCAAGCCTTCTGTCTTTTTTAATGCCCTGGAACAGTTTGTGCACACTAAGAATAATTTGTTCCTTGGGCATTTGAAGGACACCTCCTGTGCAACTGAGATTTCAAGTAATTTCCGTTTCCCTAGAAATGATGCATTTCTTTAAGCTTTTCCAGTTTGTCAGCATAGAATTATACAGCATGGTGGCTGAAGAATCTGACCTCTGGAATCATTTACTAGGTATGCCAGTGGGAGTGAGACTCCATGAGCTTCAGTTTCCTTTTATGTAAAGCAGGTGATGAGGGTATCTATCTCGGAGGTACTGTAAGGATGAGCTGCAAGTACATGCAATGCTCGATGCTGTATGTAGCACGCCACAGGAGATCCTTAAATACTAGTTTTTAATCTCATAGAACTTATGGGGCTGATACCTGTGATAGTTTACTAAAATGTACTGGAGAAGCTTAACACATAGGAAGTCTTTGTAAGAAGATTTTTCCTAATTTTTTTCTATTCTTTTGGTAGTTCATTTTGAAACTTTTTATTTTCCTTGAAAATGTTCTTTTTCATTAAAATTTAAGTATTAGTCTAAAATCTTATTTAATATTAATGTGTTTGTTTTAACTTTTAATAGGTAATATATTTCTGTGGTTCAAAATGCAAAAGAAAAGGATATACAGTGAAAATTTCCTTCCCACATCCCATCTCCCAGCCACCAGTTTCCCTCCCTGTAGAAAACCAGTGTCACTAGTTTTGTGAATAATCTTTGCAAAGTTTTTCCAAGCATATAGAAGCACGTGTGTGTGTGTGTGTGTGTGTGTGTGTTCCCATTTTTTTAACAAATAAAGCATATTGTGTTCAGTGTTCAACACTTTGGCTTTTCACTTAATGTATCTTGAAGATCATTTCATAAGATACTTCTCATTCTTATTTTTAAGGCTATGGAATTTTCTATTATATGTAATATGTAGAATTTGTAAAGTCTGTATCTCTTATCTGCAGCTGTTTTTCTGCTTTTTGAGTTATGTTTTACTTTTATCTCAATGATTATCTTTTTCCTGTTCTCTTTAGGTTTTTCTTGTGGTGGGCTTGTGGAAAAAGCAACCATATAAGAACATATTTTCTCTTCTGACCTGATGATCTGCATTGTGGAAGTCAGATCACTTCTCCATATCGTTCTAGGCATGTCCTGAGGTGTTTGGCACGTGAGTACGGGTGGCAGTCATGCCATTTTTCAGGAGACTTGGGTGAGGTTTGAGCACTGGTCTCTCCTCGGAGGACTCCTGCAGCGTATTAGAGGTTGTGGTTATTGGGGCTGTCCAGTCCTTAAATGGCCTACAGGGCCCTGCAAGGTCTGACTCTCTCTCTAACCTTTGTCTTATGCCAGTCTATATTTTAGTTCCATGGCTCTCCATGTTCCTCTCTGCCTCCTAACCTTTGTACTCACTGTTAATTAGGTATGGAAGGTCCTTCCTCAGCACCTGGTCCAGGTCAGACTCATTGTACATGCTTAATGCACAGTGCATCTTTTATTCCATTTACTGCTTGTTACGCATATTATTTGTGGTTATTTGATTGTCTGGATTCATCCATGGGCCACGTGCCTCATGAAGGCAGAGACTGTGTCTCTTTTGTGTTTATCATTGTATCCCTAATATCTAGATGTAGTTGATATTCAGTACCTACTGATCAAGTGGTTGACTAAAGTGGTACCTACCATTTTGCCAGTTCAGGATTAGAGTTTTCTGGCTGGTAAACCAGTTTGAGAAAATATATGTGTTTTGAATAACACTGCATTTTCTAAATAAATATTTTGATTAGCATGTGATAACGACTTCTGAATGTTTTTGCTGGCTGGGAGAAGGTACTGTGAGCTGAACATTGGGTAGGGGAGACTCCCTGGCATATAGCAACTCTTGTAGTCCTGAACCTTAACACTGTCTGCCAGACTAGACAATTTTCCTTTTGTAACATCTGATCTGTGGTAGGGTTGTCCTCTGCCTTTCTTTAATCCTCTGTGTGATTCGTTGCTTTGGGGAGCTGTTCATTTAATGTTTGAGTTTAGGAGCAGTTTTTGTGAAAGACTTGGTTGTGTTTAATATGAATGTTTGTTTCTCTGTTGCCCTGAAATTCCTGAAGAGGGTTAAAAAATAAAAGTTTACCCTTAAAGAAAATTGGTTAGATTTTCTTTCCTGAGAAACAGTATACCAATTTGTGCACTAAGATACTTACCTATCCAGCACTGAATGTATATACAAGAGTCCTAAATGCTGAAGAACTGGTTTCTTTATTTATTTTGTAAAGTAGTGCTTATTTTAACCTGATTATTTATGCAACAAAACTGCTCTTTGTGGAGGACTTCCAGAGTCAGAGCTGTAGCAAAGAATTTTACAGAATCCTTACTCAACGTCTGCACTTTCTTGATCAGAAGCATTTCAAATGTAACATATCCAAAAGAGAGCTCTTGAGTTTATGCTCTTTCACTGCCCAAACCTGTGACTCAAGGACTCACTTAACATTTCCATTTATCCAGTTGCCCAAAACAGAAGCATAGGAGTCATTTCTGATACTATTTTTCTATGCCATACACACACAAAATTCAGCAAGATTTTTCTTTCTGTCTTCAAAACCCATCTTGTATTGTTTGCTTCTCCCTGTCTCTGTGGCCTCCATGCCAGATCAGAGCACTGTCATCCTTTGTCTGGACAGCCGCCTCCTAATGGGTCTTCCTGCTCCTCTCTTGCCCAGCTCTGGCCCCTGGTTCCCACACAGCAACATGAATCATCTTGGAATGATTATGCTGTGCCAGACCTTGTGTAAAAGTCTTTAATGGCTCCCCATCCCATTTGGGATTAGATTGAAGATCGTTATCTTGGCCCATAGCTCCTACAGAGCTGGCTCTTGCACACCTGTAGAGCCTCATTTTATGCCCATTGATCCTGTTCTTGCTAATGTCCAGCCATTCTGGTGTGTTCTCTGTGTTTTGTATATCGCTATTCTGTCTGTCTAGCATATTCTCCCCCTTGTTCTTCCGCCGGCTCTCTCACAATTTAGACTGAGCTTCTCTTTTTCAGAAGCCTTCCCTGGCTACTGTAACCACCATACAAACACACCCCTCCTCATCTCGGCATTCTTGTTTTTTTTTCTACAAAGTCCTCACTACAGTTTTTAAAGGTTTATTTTTTCAAAATTTGTATCTTCCCAGGTAGACCGAAGCTCAAAGACATACTTATCAAATAAATGCATTAAGACAAGGCCATTTTAATTTCTTTGACAACAAACCATGAACCTGGCCTAGCACTGGGCCTTACATGTAGTAGGCCCTCAGATATTTGTTGGGTGAACAAGCATTTATTGAGAGACGCCCATGGGTAAAAGTTCTTTGCTAACGCATGTGGTCATAACCCCCAGGTAGCCCAGTCTATTGCAGATTGATGTTGGCCAGAGGTTCTCAGACTTTGCAGTCTCAGGACCCACGTACATTCTTGAAAATGTTTGAGGGCTCCAAAGGACTTCTGTTTATGTGGTTATACCTATCAATATATATAGTTTTGGAAATTAAAATGTAATTTCAAGTGTAATTTAAATTTTTTTAAATTTTAATTCGCTTTAAAATAATAGTAGTAAATTCACATGTTAATATAAGTAACTGTTTTTAATGAAAAATGACTTAATTCCAAAAACAAAAGATTGCTGAGAATCTTTGCAAATCTCTTTAACATTGTCTAAAATGAAAACAGCTTCAGTGTTAAATCTGTCATAATTTCAAGTGTCATACAGCCTTGGGGAAACTCCATTGTACACTTGGGAAAGAAGTGAGAACTGCTGTAGAAAGCTTAGGAGATGATATTTTTAATTGAGATGGTGCTGTGAGTTTTTGTGTTCATACTTCAAACCAACCCCTTTTTAATATAAACTTGCAATAACATCTGTATGGATCAAAAACTGAACAGAAAAATACAAGAATTTGTGGGTGTGAAGACGTAAACCTGCTGAACTTGATTTTGAAATAAGCAGATAGTTAATAATTTGCTGTGGAGTAATGAGGTCCAGAACCACACAGTGCGTATTGAGGGCACAGGCTCTTAACCAGGCTGGGATCAGAGTCTCCCGACACAAATGAACCAGCAGCAGCCACTCAGGGCTCCAGGCTCCAGGTCATATTATGAGCAGTGGCAGGAGGTAAAGAAACAGCCATGCAAAGAGGACTCAGTCTAGACTTAAATCCTGCTTAGTGACTAATATATCCCTTTATCACATGGCTCAGAGCCTCCAATTGATTTGACTCAGGACTAAGTTTCTCAGGGCAAAGGTAGAGACAAATAAACAAAAACGTTAGATGTGGAGGAAGAGAAGTTGGCAGGGGGAGATACCAACAGGATATTAATTTCACTGCTGAAAAATGCAGTTCAAGTCAAACAGTTTTAATGTGACTACATTTCTTGAAAGATAAAGAATAGTGTTCATAAAATGCTCATCCATTTGACAAAGGTGGAGATAAGAAGGACAGGCTCAGTATTTCAGACATGAAAAAAATGTAGCCTTTGTGAAGCACATCAAGGGAAACACTATATTGGACGCAGTTAGAAAGAGTCATTACTCAGAAAGCAGCCCAGAAAAGAATGTGAAAAATAGAGAAGGTAAATGGATGATGGATTAAGAAGGGCCAGTGTACTGTAATTGGTTGAGGAAATATAGCAGAAAAGCTATACTGGCCAAGACTTCTCCAAAATGGAAGAAAAACCTTCATCAGTCATAAGTCCTGAGCAGGATAAACAAAAATAGATCCTTACATAATACCTATTTTGAAAGCTACAGTGGGGAAAAACCAGAGTTACTGGGAACATTTGGATTGACAGCAGACCTTCCCATCAGCAACATTAGACATTAGAAGACAGTGGAACAGTCACCTCAAACTAAGGAGAGACAAGTCACCTGAGAATTCCATCTCTAGGTAAACTGTCATGCAAAAATATCTTGTAAAGCCATTTTTAGAAATACAAATACACTTCTTTATATACTAAGAGACTTATTTAAAGATTTTATTACAATGAGAAAAAAATGAACCTAGAAGGAAAGAGTGAAATTAAAAAAACAACAATGAATGAATAAATTCTCAAAATATCAGTAAGTATAATTAATCATTGACTGTAAAAATGGTTTGTTTGTTTTTTTTGGTTTGTTTAAAAAGGTACAGCTAAAATTCTAGGCCATAGCCAGCTTGTGGGAATAGAACATTCAGTGAATTGCTAAGGTATGCCAGGATCCTTTTTTATTTTATACTCTGTTTAAAAAAATGTACGTCTGTATAAGTTAGTAATTTAAATATAGATAACAAAGAATCTGAAAAAAACCTGAAATGTAACTGAGATCTTTCAAATTAGAAAATTGAGGAGTAAAAAAACTTCATTAAGTCAGTAGAAGGCAAAAAAAGAGAAAAATAATTTAGAACCAATAAGCAGACGATTAGAAAGAATAATGAAAATGTAGACACAATAAGCTTGATCTTATGAACATAAATAGAAATTGTTACCTAACAGAGAATACTCATTTTTCTAATACATTGAAAATTAAAAATTGATTATATCCTAAGATCACAAAGGAAGTTTTAACTTTGAAATAATAACATATAGGCCATATCATTTGATTGTAATGCAACTAAATTAGAAACCTATAATCAAAAGATTTTTAAAGAATCTGGAAACTTAAACATGTTATTTAATGTCACTGAGAGAATATATAGTGGAAACAATGTAATACAGTACTGAACAATAGTAAGCTATATGGAATGTGGTTCAAGTGATACTTGGAGGGAAAGCTATAGCATTAAGCATACCTGTTAAAAATTAAGATAAATGAGTTAAAAATGTAACTCAAGACACTAGGAAAAGAAACCCAAATAAAAGAAATAATAGCAAATTAAATGGAAAAGAAGAATATGGTCAAAAAACCAAAAGTCACTTTAAAAGACATAAAATTGTTAAATCTTTAGCAAAACTGATGAAAATAAGAATAGATTAAATGATATTAGTAATAGAAAAGGGACATGATTACCAATAAATTAAATATCAGAAGAATACTGTGAGTAATTCTATGCTAATAAATTTTAATGAAATAGATAATTTTCTTGGAAAACATAAGTGATCAAAGTGACTCATGACAAAGCAGAAATGTAAGTCCACAACTAAGGAAATGAAGTCTAATATATTCCATGCAAAAAGACCTCAGATTTAGATAATTTTGCTAAACTTTAGAGAATCTGTAGTTTTAATTTATTGCTGTGGTGAATGTAAGTAGCAAGATAACAATCCATGTCATTTTATAAGGCTGGTATAAGCTTGACACCGAAACCAGGCAAGGGTACTGTAACAAGTAAATTTACATGCAAGAAACAAAGGTACAGTGGACCGCAGGCGTATCCAACTGCATGTGTATAAACAGACCCTCATAATCACATCAAGCAGGGTTTAGGAAAGCAAGCAGGTTTCAGCATCAGAAAATTTGCCTTAGACATCAACTGGAACATATAAAATAATAAAGTGTAATCTTCCCAATAGATGTGGATAAGTCATTATATCTAAAACTAAACTTATTCATGTTAAAATTTTTAGAAAACTAGAAATTAAGGGAATTTCCTTAGCCCCCCAAAAAGAGGCTCTATAAAAAATGTGTGAACATTTTTACTTGATGGTGAAAGATAAGCAGCATCTCCTGTCTCCTCTGGAACATTACTTGTTCCGTATCACCCCACAGGTCCTAGCCAAGCACGATCACAGCAGGAGGCGTGACAGCCAGAGTAAACGACTGTCATTCATAAAGATGTTAACATCTTAGAGAAACCAGGAAAATCTATAAATAAACTATTAGAACCAGCAGGAGAGCTCAGCAGGTTCACTGGATACAAAATCAACAGATGAAAAGAATAGCAGAAAATTCTTCCCAAAAACTCAAAACCCAAGACAAATCATGAAGAAATATTAGGCAAACTCAAGTTGAGAGGCATTCTAAAAAATACCTGACTAGCCGACTAGTAATCCTCAAAGCTGCTAAAGACGTGAACAACAAAGTAATACTGAGAAGTGGTCACAGCCCAGAGTTGTCTATGGAGACATAACTAAATGTAAATGTGGTGTCCTGAATGGGATCCTGGAACAAAAGGAAGACATATATAGAAAAATGTGTGAAGTCCAAATAAAGTCTGTAGTTTAATAGTTTTATACTAATGTTAATTTCTTCATTTTGACAGTGTATCAAGGTTATGTTAACTACCATCAGGGGAAACTGAGTAAGGGATCATTATGATATCTTTACGACTTGGTAAAATATAAATCTGAAGTTATTCCCCCCAAAAAAGCTATGCCACTGTTATAACCCCCAAATAATCAATTAGATAATAGAAAAACAGACCTCCTAAAGTCAAATAGGACCTTTATAGAAAAAAAATTACGATATACTGTTGATGGCAGTAGAAGACATGAGTAAGTGGGTGGCATACACCATAGTCAAAGGTGGGAGGTCTTGACTAACATTTTCAGTTTTCTCTAAATTGCTCTATGGATTTAGTAAAATGTCAGTCAAATTTGCAGTAGGATATTTCATCAGACAAGCTAATTCTAAAAGTCCTTTGAAGATAGAAGACTATGGAATAGCCAAAGACACTTTGAAAAATTAAGTGGGGCGTTTGCCATTTCAGAAATTAAGATGTTGTACAGTTGTAATAATTAATGTAATGTTTGAACACACAGAGATAGACAAATGGGTTAATGGGACAGGCCAGAGAGTTTAGGAACAAACCCACTGATACACAGAAACATAATATATATCAGGAGAAAAATTAGATTCTTACCACAGAACATACAGAAAAGTAAACATAAAAAACCCAGAACTTAAGGTTATATGAATATCTTGGTGACTAAAGTGTGGGAAGGGATTTCTTAAAGTATAAAAAGCAGAAATCTGAAGGAAAAGATTGTTAAATTTTACAGCACCAAGGCATCCTACAGTATGGGAGAATATATTTGTAAATGACATATCTGACAAGGGGTTAACATCCAAAATATATAAAGAACTCACATGCCTCAACACCCAAAAAGCAAAAAACCCAATTAAAAATGGGTGGAGGATATGAACAGACACTTCTCCAAAGAAGAAATTCAGATGGCCAACAGGCACATGAAAAGATGTTCCACATCGCTAATTATCAGGGAAATGAAAATTAAAACCACAATGAGATATCACCTCACACCAGTTAGGATGGCCAACATCCAAAAGACAAGCAACAACAAATGCTGGCAAGGATGTGGAGAAAGGGGAACCCTCCTACACTGCTGGTGGGAATGTAAACTAGTTCAACCATTGTGGAAAGCAGTATGGAGGTTCCTCAAAAAACTAAAAGTAGAAATACCATTTGACCCAGGAATTCCACTCCTAGGAATTTACCCAAAGAAAACAACTTCTGGATTTCAAAAAGGCATATGTACCCCTATGTTTATCGCAGCACTATTTATAATAGCGAAGATATGGAAGCAACCTAAGTGTCCATCAATAGATGAATGGATAAAGAAGATATGGTACATATACACAATGGAATACTATTCAGCCTTAAGAAAGAAACAAATCCTACCATTTGCAACAACATGGATGGAGCTAGAGGGTATTATGCTCGGTGAAATAAGTCAGGCAGAGAAAGACAAATACCAAATAATTTAACTCATTTGTGGAGTATAACAAGAAAGCAAAACTGAAGGAACAAAACAGCTGCAGTCTCACAGACTCCAAGAAGGGACTAGTGGTTACCAAAGGGGAGGGGTAGGGAGGGAGGGAGAAGGCGATTGTGGGGTATCATGATTGGTGCATATGGTGTGTGTGGGGTCATGGGGAAGACAGTATAGCTTATAGAAGACGAATAGGGACTCTGGCATCTTACTACACTGATGGACAGTGACTGCAATGGGGTATGGAGGGGGACTCAATAATAAGGGCGAATGTAATAACCACATTGTTTTTCTTGTGAAACCTTCATAAGAGTGTATGTCAATGATACCATAATAAAAAAAAATTTCACAGCACCAATATTCACTCTTCTTGGCAAAAGATATTGATGGCTTTTCTTTTACCTTTGATTATGGTACAGTTTCAGATTTATATTTACGTGTTATTGGGGGTAGGGGACAGGAGGTAATTCAACGTGGAACATGACGTCTTACTCACCCTTTAAAGAGTACCTTGTATACTGTGTAAAGAATACTTGGGAGGGAAGGGTTTGGAGTGGAAGCAGGTGGTCATCCGAGGAGGCTAAGATGTGAGGAAATTATGGTGACTATCAGGCAGAGGGAAAATGGGACAAATTTGGCATGTGTCTTCAATACAGAGTCAGCAGACTTGCTTGGTGAACTGGATATTGATGGTAAGGAAAAAGGGAATCACAAACAATGTAAGAGCTTTGGGTACCACAACTGGTACCATTTATAGAAAAGAGGGAAAAGGGAACTAAATTTGTTTTAAATGCTTTGAGTTGCCTAATAGACACCCAGGTGGAGCAGTCAGCTATTAAGCAGACATATATGAGCCTGGGCTTCTGTGGAGAGTTCACCAGAGGATTTAAATTTGGAAGCTGTTGGCGTGTAGGTGGTATTTAAATCATGCCACTTCCTAAGAGTGGATGTTGATGGAGAAATCTAGTGACTGAGTTCTGAGGACTTAGAGGTTGAACAGACCAGAACCCAGTTACAGTGACCTTGAAGAGTCCATTGAGAACCAGGGAAAAACCAGTGCAGTGTAGTGTCACTGAAAATAAAGTAGTTTGAGTTTTTGTTTGTCATCATCGTTTGTTTGTTTTAACGAGAATGTTGAATGTTAGTGAAAGCAAGTGAGATTATGAACAAGTATCCTAGCGGCATAAGGAACTGCTGAAGTTCCAAAGGTATGGAAGGGACAGGATGCCGAATGGCATAGCGAGAGAGAATGTGTGGTACGTCTGTGGAGTCAGTGCCAGAAAGCCATTCTATCAAGAGGGGTTTTTTGGTGGGGAAGGGGATTGCTGAGAATAGGGATGGTAGCTGGAGAGCCCTGAGAACATGTGGTATCTGATGAGAATGAATGATCCAGTATCCAGAGAGAAACCTGTATTGAAGATAGAGCCCTTTGAGAAGGGGACAGGAATGATGGTATGTGTTATAAAGTCACCTCCCAGACCATAATCAGACATTAGGATCACTTGGGAATTTCTAAAATAAACAACTCCTTGGGACCCTGGGCATCAGTGGCATTTAACACTCCCCAGGTGATCCTAACGTGTAGCCATACTTGAAAACCTCTGACCTAGGTAGTACCACATTCACTTTTTGGCGGTGCCTCTACAATGTCTGTAGAGGCTGCTGGGGGATATGTTTTGAAGGCACATACCAAACACTATGTTTTCATTAGGTTTTATGTTTATGTGGCCATGCTGGGTGAGAAGAGACAAAGACTCGGGAGATTAACAGATCCCCCACTCCAAGTCAGGAGCTTCTTAATGCAGCAAGCAACTCCTGATTTATATTTATACTAACTTACAGTTAACATTCTTTGTGCTCTTAGGTTACCTGCTTTTTGTAATTAAGTATCTTCCGAATTTTTTCCTTTAAAATTAAGGACATACATTTTAATTTGCCATATAAATTTGCACTCTTTGGCTTTACTAGAATAGAATTTAATTCTGCAGGGTACATTTTTCTGATAAAATGATGTTCTACAAATATGCTTGCATGTAGTCTTTTGTACATCTCTGCTGATTTCGTTGAGAGTGGAATAGTTGGATGAAAGTGTATATTAATGAGCTTTTTATAACTCATGGATTTTACTACTAGAGAAGAAATGTGGTTCGAGCAGGGAGATTCAGACCGTATTTGCTGGAGAAGGAAAAATCCCGTCATCATCCTTCCCCTGTCGCTTTTCTCTAAAGGTAGCCAGCCAGCAGTCTCCTGCATCCTTTTCCAGTTTTCCCTGCAGATGTGTTCATGCTTAGCCAGCAGTGAGAACACTCACCGGTTCACCCCGTGGACACGAGCCCCGCACGCCCCTCGCCGTGTGGTGTTGCTTCGCGCGTGGGTCGTCAGCCATTTGCGTTTCCTGTGAATTGCGGGTTCCTCCCCTGGCGCCGAATTTTCTGGCTTGGGTTGGTCTTTATTGGTTTCTGAGAGGTCTTCCGTTACTAAGCAGTTAGCCCTTTGTCCCTCCTGTGCCCCGCGCGGAAAAGTCTCGTCTCCCTCTTGTTGGTCTTTATACCTGGATGTACACGATTTTCATTTTTTTAGACAAATATATGTATTTTTTTTCTTTGGTTTTGCATTTTACAATCGTTAGTGGCCCTTCTCCATGTCACCCCCTTTCTTTATTCGGGGGTCGCACCCACCCACGCCCATTTTTCAGACCCCTTTGGGCCCCTCGAATTGTCTTCAGTTGACGTCAACCTCCTACCTTCGCGCCAGGCGGTTGCCACGACAACCTCAGCCTGATCGCCAAGGCTCAGGGGCGTGGCGAGGGCTCCCCCCCCCCCCGTCCCCCGATAGGCATCACGGCTTCTGATTGGCCTGCACTGGAGCCCCGCCTCTGCAGGGAGCCTGAGAGGGAGTCGCGCTGCGAGGCTCTGTGCAGACGCCCGGGAGCCACAGTGGACGAGGCTGTGAGCGGACAGCTGCAGAGCGGATATGTCCACCCTGGGCTGGTGGCGCTGCCGGGCGCCCGGGGCCGAGCGGGTGCCGTAGGTCGTGCACGTGGGCTGCGCTTGGCCGAGCCGTCGGCCCGAGGCGCGGTGGTGCGCTGTGGTGTGGTGAGGTGAGGTGAGGTGAGGTGAGTCCGGCCGCCCCCGCCCGCACCTCCGTGTCAGGATGGTGTAGGAGGTCGGGGCTAGGCGGCCGTCACCCCGCAGCCCGGGACCCTGGTCGTCGGGGCGGACGGCAGGCACATGCCGCAGCCGGGACCCTGGTCAACCGGTGTGGGGCGGGCAAGCGATCTTAGCGGGTCTGGGGCCGGGGCTGCCGCGCTTGCTGCGCTTGCCGCAGCTGCCGGGGTCTTGTGCGGGCTGCCTCACTGAGGTGGCCCTGGAGCCTGGGAGGGCTCTGTGCTGTCTTGCTGGTGGAGACTGGTTCTCGTCATGCCAACTTGCCAGGGTGGGCACTGGTGAAGTGGCGGACTGTCCCTAAGGAGTGCAGGGGGGCGTATTCTCGAGGAGCCCCCCCACTTTTCTCGGCTGGGTCTGGGGGCTGTGGAGCACTGTCCCCATTCCTTGGGGTCCCTGATGGTCTGAGTCCCCTTTGGCCACCCCTGTGTTGAAGCCAGCGTTTGGGGGTGGGACTTGTTTTGCCGCAGTGGCTTCGGGAGGAGCTAAGGGCCGCAAGAGGTGGGGCCAAGGCCTTGTGCTTGCGGGGCACTTCTTCTGGGCGGTGGCAGGCAGGGGAGCCCCGCCCGCCCCGTGCCATCTCGGCTGAGGTTTGCTGTGCAGGCGCTGTCCTGATTGGTTGACTACGGGCGGGGGCCGGGGGCTGTAGTGACTGCAGGTCTCCTGCTAGGAAGATCTTGTCGAGCCCCTACCATCTCAGCGCCATCTTGGATGGGGCAGCTGAGGTTTGCCGCGCAGGCGTGATCTAGGCTAGCAGGCTGCAGCGCGGCAGGACCAAGGGATGCGGAGGCTGCAGTGGCTGAATTGGTCCTGTGTTCTTTGCAGTGATTAAAGGCCGCGGGGTCCTTTCTATCTCGCACTTTCTTTGCTGGTTGACAGTCTGGCTGTAAGAGTCTTGCCGAGTCAGTGCCACCCTGACTGTCATGGAATGGGGTCTGAAGTCTGACTTCTGAGACCGAGCCGCGGCTAGTGACTGAGGTGTTGTTTTATGGGCTGTGTCCGTGTGCCTGGAGAATCCAGCGCTGTGCTCGAAGTTTGCCGCAGCAACTGCAGCTGCCACTGTGGAACTCTTAGTCGAGGCGCAGGGCCTACCTGTTGTTTCTGCTTGGCTAGGTCAGGGGGCTGCAGAGGTTCACTCATTCCTGGTTGTTGTCCAGACATTTTTCACCCTGGGATGTGTATGGCTCCATCTTTTGGTTTGTGGGTGGGGGAGCAGCCCAAGTGTGTTGTGCAAGCACCCCATCAACTGGGATGAGGGGGTGGGGCCATGGGCGGTCTTGGGAGACTGACTGTTACATACCCCGCCTACTCGCCCTCTGCGTGTTGGCCAGTAGGTGGCAGCCGAGGATTAGTGTGCATGCGTCATCTTGAATGACGTGGGGTGGCTGCAGCACGGGCCCACCGATGGCCTTTGTGCCCTGATGGGTGCTCCAGACTCCAGCACTACTCCAGCACTATATTGGTCGGTAGGTGGCTGTGGAAGCTTACTTCGCAGAAGCCCTCATGAGTGCTAATGAGTTAGAGGGGCGGGCTTGAGGGAGGGGCTGTCGTGTCCTGAGTGACTGACGGGGGCTGCAGAGTTTTGCGCACTCTAGCACTGTTGGCCTAGGGGTGGCAGCTGAAAGTTACTATGCAGGCACCACCACAAATGACAGCAGAACAGCAGGGACTATGTCCTGAGTGACTGATGGGGTGGGAGGGGGGCTGCAGAGTCCCACCATCTCTGTCACTTAGTTGGCCAATGGGTGGTACCTGAACCTTATTGCGCAGAAACCATCTGGAATAATCCAGAGCTAGCTGCAGAGGGCGGGCCCTGGGGGGGGGGGGTGCGAAGCCCTGCCCACTATGGTGTTGTGTTGGCTGATAGGTGGCATCTGAGACTTACTACGCAGGTACCATCTTGAATGACGATGGGGCTGTGTGTTCTGCGTGACTGGCGGGGGCTGCAGAGTCCTGCCCACCTTTGCTGGCCAAAGGGACTGAGGTTTGTCGTGCAGGTGCCATCTTGAGTGACAACGGGGCTGTGGTGGGCTGGCCAAGGGGCTTTGGCATCCTGGAAGGCTGTCTGCTATCTCCACTGCCTACTGCGTAAGTGCCAATTTGGCCCGCCCTGTGTGCTTGCTCCCGGGCTGGAGGGGCACCACAGCCGTCTCCAGGAATATGGGGGCAAGGTTCGACAGCACAGTCTGGGTGTCAGAAAAATTGGGGTTCATAATTCAGGAATTTTAATAGGTTTGGGTAAGGGCAGGATCTTAAGTGAAAAAATAGAGGCGGGCTGTGGGTATAAGATTCGGGGTTTGGGAGCTCTGAGAACAGTGGGGAGTTTAGGCAAAGAAAAAGGCCTGAGTGTGTGAACTAGAGAATTCTGTTCTGCAAATGGTTAGAGGGGGTGTGGCGTGGGAAATGCTGGAGAGGGGAGGTTCTTGGGACTGTAGGGGCGGGGACCCAGGGAAGGGGCGGGGCTCCTGCTGAGGGGGAGCCGGTGCCTGCGCCGAGCTGCTTGTGGCGCTCTTACAGCGTCCTCTAGAGGACTGCCAACGCTGACTTTTCATCTCGGCTGAATTCACTCTAGACTCAAGTGGGGGCCACTTCTAGTTAGTCCTGGCTCCACCCAAGGAGGTTTAAAGCCCCTTCTCGTTTTCTTTTTTTAAGTAAGAAAATGACACACGGGATCCTTCGTTTCCAGCTAGGTGGTGGGAGAGACCTAATTAAATATACCCTCGCCAGTGACTGGTAACATTAACATAAACCAGAGCTGTGATCTTGAAGGTACTTCCTCTGGGGGACTCTAATTGATGGAACACATGTTCTGACGCACAGTAGGACTTGAAATTATAGCGCTAATTCACTGGGCATATGTTGATGATCTCTAAAATATTACATGAGGCTAAATAATGATATCATTGCCTAATGATAATGGTGGTATTAGCATTAAGGTCTCTTCATATTACTTAAGCCTTATAGCATTTAGATTTGTGACCCTGCATCACTGGTTATTAAATGGCAAAACTAGAGTTTCGACTCAGTTTTTTAAGGGGTACCTATATTGTTGCTCCTCAAGGTCTCCTTGGAAAATATTAGTGAGGTACTGTTTTTCAAAATGACATTAGGTTGATTATAATAGTTTTCCGTGAGTTCTAAGGTTGAGTTTTCTCAGTCTCTGCTTTTCTGTGAAATAAGAATTAAAAATTAATAGCATTTTGTTGTGGACTGAGCCAGTAAGATGCTAACCATTATGTATAGCATGTAATTAGCAGCAGTAATAATAGTACTTTCTTGGCCATTATTTTCCTCCAGTTTTTACCTACAACATGTGTCTCTTGCCTTTAGAGGGATAGCCAGTGCTACATAGCTAATAAGCAGGAAATTGGGTTCTTGAATTGATTTCTTAATCCAAAGCCTGTGTCTTTAGTATTTTGCTCTGCTTGTTAAAGAAGGTTCTAAGACACCCAGAGATTGACTTGCACACCCACTGACACAACCTCATGGGGAAAAGACTATGATTACAGCCCAGGGTACCCCATGCACCTCAGAGAGCAGTGCCCATGGCCTGCTGTCCTAGGAGGGAAAGCTGTTCTTCCTGGTCTCATTTGACCTCTGCCACTGCAAGAGATGTTGATGACCTGCTGTGGACCTTCTCATCCTGAGGAATCCAAAGTAAATTTGTGTCTCATGTTTTTCTCTCCTTCTCCAGCTCTTCCTTCTTGAGCTCCTGCCTTTCTCAGAGACGACCGGCAAGAGGAAGAGGGACTAGATATAGATGCTGGGTGGCTGGTCCAGGTGAGCTGAGTTCCCTTCTCACAGTGCCGCCTGTGTTGGAATGAGCGGGTTATTCCTCATCCTGACACTTTCCTGCTACACATGCTCCATGTAGCCACACCAGGACTACCCATGCTCTCTGAGAACTCAGGACTCTGGTGGGAGATCGTCTGTTTACCAAAAATTCTCCTTAGCCTTATGCTATCATTTTAAGTGTCCTACATCTTTTCTCAACACTCAGCTACTCTTTCAGGCCTATTCCTTCTCTCTTGTTGGATGATTAGGAAAACATGAGAGATTTATCCATTTATCTCTCAGACATGTCCCTGAGTGGAAAAGGAAGTGTTCCTGGAGCTCATAGTCTATTGGGTAATGAAAGACATTGAAAAAATAATTGTGTGATTCTGGCTTTGAAAGAGAACATTCACTACGGCCCACTTGGGGCCTCCCTGAGATGGGCAGGGACATTAAGGCTGATCCATCCCTACAGGACAGTGCATGGTAGTGTCTGTAGGAAAAGGAATCTTAAGCAGAGGGGAGGGATCCCTGAGGGATCCCAGGACGAGCTGAAAGTCCAGGATGCCTCCAGCAAAGGAAAGAATAGGGTGACGTACTGAGATGAGGAAAATGTGAATATGGGCTGGGTCACGTGAGGCCTTGCACTCAGTGGTAGGTACCTGGGCATGATCACAGCGGGAAGCCATTGAAGTATTTTAACACAGAAGTGATGTGATAATTAGATTTGTGTTTTAAAAATACCTGGTTGCAGAGTTCAGAAGGGGAATTGGAAGCAGTGGGGTGGGAAGACCACTTTGGGTCTGGGTGAGAGATGGTGGCTTGGGTTAGGGTCATAGCAGGGGGATAAGTGAGGTGGAATTATTTAAGAGAAGTATTTTGGAGAGAGACTCAGTAGGACTTGTACTGTGCTTACGGCTTGCTAACTGATTCAGACCAGATGCAGTGATCATGTTATGTGGGGAACTGAGCAAGAGAGCCAGAGGTTGTTCATTCCATCAGTAGGCATCGACACTGCCTAGTCTGGGACAGAATCATGCTGGACTTACAGTTTCCCTGGGAGTGAGTGACATACCACCAGCCTTCTCTGCTGAGTGAAAATTCCAATTAAATGGCCAGTAGGAAAGCATGCTCACCAAAAGAGGCGACTGTCTAGTGATGTATCACCCCCATAGAAGGTGGGCCCCTAGGGTGGCTTGGCTTATCCCAGCCCCAGTGATTGCCCCAGGTAACCCGTGTCTGGAGACTCAGCAGCCTTACTGCACCTGAGGACTCACACTGGGAGGTGTGCGTTCATGAAGCTCAGGAGGCTTATGTAAGCCCTACAGACACTAGTTTATGCTGAAGGTAGTGTGACTGAAGTGTGTTCCTGTTCTCCCATTTCGGGCTTACTGATTTATGGTAGGAAAGCATCAGGGACCCAGATACTCAAAAGTGTGTATGATCAGCACTTTTTCTCCCTGTAGGCAGACCTACAAGGGGAACAAAACCATAACGAGAAGGGTTCTTGCTGAGTATGGGATTGGAACTGTGGCCGTGGCCCAGCTTTAACAGCTCTGGCCTGTGAGGTGGGCTGGTGCCCCCAGCTGGGCAGTGGGAAGCTCTCCACTGGGGTCACCAGGTCGCCAGAAGCCCCTCTTGGCAGCCCTGCCTTCCCCAGTCTCCATTCAGGTTAGGTCTGCCCGGAGTTGTGTTCTCTCCCAGGTAAGGCTAAACGAGCCATGCTTCGGGGCCTGCCTTCCCATGCCCTCCCTCTTTCAGAGACCTTACCAGCCTGTTACTGATGCCAAGTGATGGCCAGATAAGTCACACTGTCACAGGAGACATTTTGTTTCTTTAAATTAGCCTCATTTGTCTTGAACCATTAGGGGACCGATCATAAAACTAAGCTCTTAGATACTGTTCCCTCTCTTTTGAAATTTTTTGGGGAAACCAAGAATAGACAACAATGAGGCTATTTTGCTGCCATGTGGTAAGTGCTAAGCTTATGTGTTAGAGGTAGGCTTGGGGTGATACAGAGATTATCTGAGAGGATCCACTTAACAAACCAGAGGAGGAGGTTGTGGCCGTTTAGTCCTTGCTCACATTCCCATATAGAATTGTTCCCCCAGCAGCCCCCTTGTCTGTGTGCACCGTTCACAGTTGGTTGGACCAGACTGGACGCCTAAGCCTGGAGCAGTGGCTCTCATCAGAGTACAGTTCCTAGAATGCTTGTGGGAATGCCTCTTTCCTAGCAGACCTTAGGCCTCCCAAGTTGTCACTCCTGGAAAGGCAGGTGTGTTTTTCACAAGTACCTCAGGTGACTTGGCACACCCAAGTTTGAAAACCACTGGCCTCAAAGGACTGGAGCTGTGGTGTGTACTTGGAGACTCAGAGAGCTTGGGTGACTAGAGGCCCAGACCACTTAGTCTGTTGGCACTGGACCTGCCCCGGGGACTGAGGCGGGACTGGGGCTGGGATGCAGTTTCCCCACATGCATGCTGAGGTGGAGAATGTCAGTCTGCAGAAAGAGGCAGAAAAAAGAGCAAAGGAGGAGAGGGGAGAGACTGCACACCATGCTGTCTCTGAGAAGGGACCCAAGTAACTCCTCAGTTCCTGACTTACAGTTCTCATTCCAGCCCCCTTTTTTGAGGTAGGTAGAACAAATGAGGGGCTGAATTGAGGGGCACGTGAGGAGGGGCCAAAGTAAGTACATGGAAATGGGGTTGAAGAGGACATTGCAGAGCTTCTCTGCAACTGAGGGGGTGTGGGGAGCTGGAGGTCAGGCACTGGGTCATGGTCTTGCCTTCTGTCTCCTCACATGCTGCAGCCACATTGCCACCCTCTGACACATGTTCTTTAATTGAGTGCTTCCCTGTTCAACAGCCCCCTGCCCCACTGAGCCCCTGATTGAGACCAAAGACCCCCAGCTTGCAGCAGGGATGCCTGGTGATTTCCATCTTTGCTTCAGTTACATTAGTTGTGAGACCCATGCTTTTATTTTCTACCCATTTTAATGAAGTAGAGTAAAGTGCTATAAATAAAATATTCAGAAGTTGATGTAATACTCCTGCAGAGACCACGAAAGCAGCGCCGTTGCCCAGCAGGCCCCCTCTCTTAAAGGGGGAGGGCGTGGAAGGGCAGGCCCCAGGGCATGACTTGGTTAGCCTTAACCTTTGACTCGCTTAACCTCCTCCAGTCCAGCTCACACAGGAAGTGTACCTGCACACACGCTTGTAACGTGTCCAGCATTGCATGCTTAGATGCTTAGTGTATTTAAGAATAGATTTAGGGAGGTCAGAAAGTAGCTAGAAGCCCGCAAGCCCCTGTGAGAGTGAGACTTTATTACTGGTTCCCATCGTTTGTCCCCTTTCCTTCCCTCCTCTTGGAATTGGTGGCCTTCCTTGGCCCCTAGGACCAGAGTTGGCCTGGTCCCTGTGTGTCCCCACCTTCAGCCCTTTCCTCTGAATGTGGTCAGACCTTTTAAAATCCTGCCTTTGGCAGAGCAGAGAGAGATGAGGAGCTTCAGTAACCAGGGTGTGTGAGAGCCCACCTCCAAGCCAGGATCTGAGTTACCATGAGACCAGAATTCTGGGAATTGTGAGACTAGACAGCTGTTGGTGAGGTCAGGGTTCAAGTGTGGCATACCATCACTGGTGTACCAGCCTGAGGAGGGAGGGCATACCGCCTGTGAGTGGAGGACTCCCAGGAGTGTCCCAGGGCAGCGGAGGAGGAGGCTCAGTGGTCAGCAGGGAGCAGGGCCCTGTCCTGGGGGCTGCTGGGCGGGGGTGCCCATGAACAGTAACAAGTAAAGGAGAAGCAGTTTCCAGTCTATTTTCAGTCTACATATTCAATTTTTTTTTCTGATTGTGAACCTAACATTCTAAATTGAAATGTGAAAAGAATGGAAGTATCTTTTATTAATTATTTTTTTCTGATTTTCCCCATTTATGATAGTTTATACAAAATATAGATTGCCCATTTTATGAATACTCTGTACAAGTTTATATGGAAGTTTTCTTCTAGTTTGTACATACTTCTATATGTTTGAGTGCCTCTGTAGTTTTTTTTTTAACATAAAGGAAATTATGCCTAATTCATTAACATTTCAAACTTAAGCTACTAGATCGAAGTATATAGGGTGTGAGACAGTGGTTGGGGGGAGGGTGTGATGTGCCCTCTGGAAAGTTCATATAATGTGTCTGTCACACTCTCAGTCTCCATTTATATGGGGAGTGATATGTATAGACTGTGGCTGTTTAACAATATCTAGAAGAATTTCCACATAAATACATCTCCACTGATAGCTTTGCTTTCTGAAAACTACATTACATCCATTGTATGGACGTTCTCATGATTTTCAGTGTACTTACAAATGGGTGTGTTTGCAGGTAAGAATGTCACATATACCGTACAACTTTACACCCAATATTTTCATTTAATACTTTAAACATTTTTTTTTACATTTTATTTTCATCAAGTTTAAATAAACTGGTGTGCCCATAGAATGGAATACTGGTATGGAAAGGCATCCATCTTAAATTACTGGGTTTAAAAACACACACATACCCATGAGTGCAGAGCTCCCGGTGTGACTTCATTTTGGTAAAAACAAGATAGATGGATGGATGGATGGACGGTTTAGATAGATATATAGATAGATAGGTAGGTAGATTGATTTTAAAAGTTTTAATATAGCAACAGATTAGATCAGTGGGTGTGACTTGCAGTTTCTACATTAAGTGTTATGTAATATTTGAATGTTGTACTATATTTTATGTTTGTAATTAGAAAATAAAGCTATAAAATTTCTTGAAAAGGGCTACTTAACATTCTTTTATATGACTTAGTGCCTACCTAACATTCTATTAAATATTTTATGTTTCCATTCCTTCCTGTTTGATGAAAACTTCGGAGGGGTACTTTTTTATTTGAGTGCAGTGATTTATTTTAACAAGAATAGAGAACATATATCATTGGCCTTAGTGGCCTTTCTGGAGATGTGTTGTTGAAATAGAGAATTTGTTACGGGGATGCCAGATGCCAGCACTGGGTCTAGGGTCTTTTCTGCTGCCAGAGGCCTTGCTGGAAATGATCAGAGATTGGTCGTCCTCTCTTGTCACTTTTGCTAAAATACCCCTTATCACTTGGTCCTAATAAAGTTCCAGTTTATGTTAGTAGACGTTCAAGGGAGGATTGACAACAGTTGCCATGTACCTGTCTTAAAAACATGTGTCTTCACTTACTTTAGGACTTATTTTATGTCCTTCCATACATTTTAGAAATTTTGTTTGCAGTTGCACATACTCTGTTGATTTTATTTATGGGAATTTATTTATATTGCTATTAATGGGACTTTTTCTTGTATTTACTCACAAGGTTTTCAGTTCAAAATAATGCTTATTCCACCTCTGGCCTTGATTTCTTTTTCTTCAGTTGTGTTAATCAGGACTTGCAGAATGGTGTGAAGTGGTGGGTCGGGGGCAGGGAGGGGAGGGCCTCAATGCCTTGTCCCCACCTTTAGTGGGGTACCTTTAGTGTTTTAATGTGCTTGCTTGTGTTTGAGATAAATCTTCATTGTGTTTAGATGGTCTCCTAGTCTTACTCTTTGCTAAGAATGTATAAGGAGAGGCCATTCAAGTTTGCCAGTTGTTTTTAACATGTAACAGAGCCCATGGGGTCCTCCCCCCTTTAATCCTTTATATGTAAGTGTGCCCTAATTGGGGTATCATCCTTGTATTCCTGAAATAGCCTTTCATGGTCATGGGCTGTTATTCAGACTTTTCAAGATTGGATTTGTTAAATTTTTTTGTATCTAAGTGCAAAAAAATATTGAACACCTACATGCCAGTCCTGTGAAGATAAAAGCAGTGATAATAAGGACTTTGTGGTAGGGCCTGAGTGCAGGCCCTCTCATTTTCTCTTGGGCTCGGGCTTCTTCAAGCACATCCCTGATGCCGAGGGGCTTACCCCTCAGCCTCAGTGTCCCACTGACGTCAGGCGCACCTTCACAGGAGGGGACCTTCACACGACCCCTTTTTCTGCTTCCCTACTGGCAGCCATCTCTAAACCCCTGTCTTCCTGTCTTGTTCTCTTCAGCTGTAGGCGTGGCTCTCGCCACGGAGCCAGGGGCTGGCCTGGGAGGGCGGGGGGGGGGGGTGCGGAGTAGGCAGAGCAGTTACGCTTTTGACTGGCTAAAGGTGCTGTCACACCAGAAGCTCACCTGGGTCTGCATCTTCCCAAGGGTGGGGTGAGTGTGGGGCCCTGGCAGGCCCTGGCTTAGCGTCTGACCCCACTCTTAGTTGCCCTTTGGACTGCAAGTGGACAGCAGAGTGAGCTGGGAGGGCCCTAACCTTACCTCATAGAGCCCACCTGGTGTCAGGTAACCCCGCGGGAGAATGTTGGCCGGTGTTCCCTTTTCCTGAGTTTAGTCCTTGGTTGCTCTGACAGGATGTGCATCCCATGTCTGGACCGTGGCTGTGTAACAACACGTGAGGGGAACATGCTCTTCTCGACAGGCTCGGTGCTTCCCGTGGTGCCACGTGTAAAGTGGTATCACCTGCCCTGTTGACCAGCAGCTTTTTAATGTTCATGGTTTTACCCTTTACACACTGGAAATTAGGTGCCCACACAGGATGTTCTCATAGTGGAAACCTGACTTTTAGCTTTTCTCTTTTCTTACTGATATTTTTCTACTTAGCTGTCTTTGTCCTTAAATGGAGACTTGATGTTCAGAATGAACAGGCATTTTTAATGTTTTTAAAACCTATGCTGAATGGCCCAGAAATGCAGTTCATGCCTACACCAGCCCCACCTCTCATCAACATTGATTTTTATTTTTGAAGTGTTTGCCCATTTGATAGGCCAAAGTGTTCATCATAATATTTTACATTTTATTTCTGATGTAAATATTAGCTCTTACCACTAACTTTTCCTGTTGGGCCATTTATCTTTCTCTTCCTGTTTTCTGAAAGCTTTTCACATTTCAGATATTAACCATCATCTGTGTTGTAAAATACTCCCCCTGCGCCTCCACCCTGCTTTTTTGGTTCGTTTTTATTTTGCTTGGCTTTAATAGTGCGGATGGTTTGTGTCTGTCTGCCGCATAGAGACCTCTCAGTAGTCTCTGCTGGAGCGTTCCCCCGCCTGTCCCTGTTCTGTGCTGCTGTGAACAGTGCCTCTGTGGTCACTGGGGAACCATATCTTTGTGCACATGGCAGATGTGTCTGTCACATTTCAGAAATGGAATCACTAGGATGGGGGAATGGTGTTGCATTAATGGACTAACAGTTCCTAGAGATCTGAAGGGTATGTTCAACTTGAGTCTACAATTTCCTTAAGTATTTCTTGGGTCACAGAACTTCAGAATTCTTTGGAGTTTTCCAAATTGCCTGTCATGTTATCTGCAAATGGCCAGTTTAGGCTGTGCCTTTCCTGCAGGTGGAGGCAGGGAGGGCCCTCAGTGTTCGGGTGTTAGTGCCGCCTGCATCCACGCAGTGAGTGGCACAGTCTGTAAAGGCCTCTGCTAGAGCTTTTGTTTATTTTAACTTTGAATTTATTTATTTGACTAGGTAGCACGTGCTCATAGTAAAATCAAATAAGTAAAAACAAAACCAAAAGGAGACTATACAGTGAAAAGGTGAGTTGCCCTTTTTGCCTGGGCCCCAGCTCCCATCCCCAGAGGCAACTCCCTTAATCACCATGGACAGTCTCACATATCCTACCGGAAACGCACATCTGCTTTTATGGTTTCTCAGAAAACGGTACACGTTGTTGACCATTTTGCACTTAGCTGCCCTGGAGGTCAGCTCATACCTCTCATTATTTACAAGGCTTCGTAGGCGTTACATGATATACCACATTTCGTCCATTGTTAACAGTACTTGAGGGACCATATTCTTGCCTATGTGCCGTTAATATCTCGGGGTAAACTCACAGACCGTAGACTGTAGGGCAGGATATGCATATTTTAAACTTCGGTCAGTAGCCAGATTGCCCTCCATAAAATTTCCATGGCCACAAGCAGTCCATGAACATGTCAGTTTCTTCTTCACATGGAAATGTATGTTGTCTGTATGGTTATTTTGTTCCCAAGGTCCTTTTTCACTCTCAGATGAATTTCCTCTGCCATTGTAGGAAGTAGCGTCTGATTTTTTTTTTCAAGGTTTTCCTATTTTTTTAAGTTTTTTTTTCTAAAGGTTTTATTTAAAGATTTCTTAGAAATCTTTCATTTTTCAGTGCTCTTGCTGACGTTGGCCTGATCAGAAAATCTTGGGCACATTTAATGAAGATCGTATTTGTTTACTGTAGTCTTGACTTTCTTGAGAAAAGGAATGGGTGAGTTTTCAGCACAGAAGTTACATCTGCCGTGTGACAGCATACTCGCGGGCATTCACATGGTCTCGTTAATGAGGAGGAACTCCTCCTTCTCTTTTCTGTCCTCTAGAAAGGTTTTTAATAACATGGTAAATACTCTGCTCATGGAAATTTCATAGGAAGTTGCTCCTTAAATCATTTCATTATTTTAAACTATTCCCTGGATTTTCCTGTTTCCTAGGTCAGGTTTGCCTGTTTATATTTTCTTATCGTTAGTGGCCTATCAGACTTTGCAAGGCTACAGTTCTTATATATGGTTTTCATCTATGGCTACCTTAAACTTTAGGTGCATGCCTTCTAGGAAGAAAAATTAACGTGAGGGAGAAGTCTGTATAAAGTTAAACTTGTCCTTAATATCTCCTGACTTTAGGTTACAAGGGCCCTTCCTTGCTCCAGGATTATAAAAAGTAATGTTTTATCCTATTTATTTTATTTTTACTTTAGTTTTAGCATTTTCATATATGGTGTGACCTTTCCCCCAAGTAAGTGATTGGCTAGTTTCCTTTTTACTGGTCATTGAAACAAGCCATACCCAGCCCGGCGGCAGTCACGGTGCAGCTCCTTGGCGAGTCAGTCTTCCTGTCGTAAGTCGCAAGTAGGTTGTTTTTGTGGTTGTGTCATTTCTTTGTCTTTGACAGTGTGAACAAGACCACTGTTTATCATTTTTTGTCCTCTTTCTGCTTTTAGGCCTCATGCTATAAAAGAACTTGTCACCCTCTGATTATGTTAAAAGATTGCTTAGATTTTGTGTGTGGTTTGTTGGCCTCTTGATATATGAGTAGTCAGAATACTGCTCCAGATGGAATTCTTCCAGGCCAGCTTTGGGACCGTCGTCAGGTTCCCCAACTGTAGCACTCTGTGGGACGCCACTCGCTGGCACGGGTCAGTGCAGAGAAGGCGTCGGAGCCGCACCGTGCCGGGATCCATGCCGCTCGCCTGATGATCCTGTGTCCGATTACTCCTTAATATTGCAGTCTCATTTATAATTTTATATAGGTGCTATTTTCCTTCATTAAATCTTTATTTTTGTAATGGAGCTCTTCCCATTTTTTGAAATTTGTTATGGTTGATTCATATTTAGGATGTCTGTTATAAGAGACTTCGTTATTTTAAGGTCTGTTCCCTACCAAAATATATCTGAGTGGGACAGTCTCATGTAAGGGCGTGATGATGTTCTTTATGCCTCAGATTTTTCTTGTGTTGGGATTGGCTAGAGCGCTGTAGCATCCTGTTCAGTTGTAGCAGCGTCAGCACCTCGGTGTCTGCTTCATGATGAGTCTGGCCTGCTGGCTTTCTCTGGGGTTTTTGAAGTACTCCAGTTTCGGAAAGAAAATTGGAAAGCTTTCTATTTCTCATTTCTGATTTATATAATATGGGAATTGGCTTTTTCTTGAAGATGATACACAGGGCCTCACCCCTAATGCTATCTAAGTACACAGCCATTTGGAGAATTAATTCGCTGACACGGTTTTTACATTTCTTCCTTGTTTACTATCTATGTATTTCTCTCTTTAAAATGTCTGCAGGTCCCTGGCCTTTTGACTCTGTTCCTGTGGATAGCTGCTTTTTCTGAAGTTCCAGAAAGGATCCTATTCCAAAAAAGGTGATTTACATAGCTGAGGGTGTCCTGTTGCCTCTGAGAGGTGGAGCTGGTGTCATCCAGGAGACCAGAGTTTTCTCTTGAATCTGGATGTCACAGGGCAGCCTCGGGCACTCTGCCTCTCCTCTCTCCCCTGCAGGCTTGCTGGCTTTTGAAGACTCTGCTCTTATTGGGGGCAGTGCCTCCAAGCCAGGTGCTGGGTAACATTGTGTTCTCTCATCCAGAATGTCACACCAGTTCTCCAGAGCCTGGGCACTTGCTTTGCTTTGTGGTTATTCTGCCTGGAAGGGTAAATTCTAGTGCCCTCCTCTCTGTTGTCACCCACCATTCCAAAGGAGGGCAGGGAAGGCAGGAAGGGAGTGGTCAAGTCGCCAGTCTTCAGTGATGGAGGTGTGTTTGTATTGGTCAGACCTGAGGCTCCAGTGGACGCAGTGGAGGAGCGCATGGAGGACGGTTTGCACAGGCGCGGAGCAGAAGCCCGCCCACCACTGTGAGACAACGCACGGGCTTGAGTTTACTGCATTTATTCCCAAGCGATTAAAGACTAGTTTGAGGCTCTGAATAATTAAAACACCTTCTGTTTTCTTTTTAGACGTTAAATAAAACCAAAAACTTAATTTTAAACTTACTGGTTTTCCTTTTAAAACAAAAGCAGAGAATTTTTGCTGCATGTGGTTTTGTTCTTTGGAAGTAGAGCCAGAAGTACAAACTGCCAGGTAAGTCAGCCACCCGACCAAGGCTAAGAGCTCTTTCCCACAGTGCCTGCGTCCTCGCACCAGCTGTGGCCGACCAGTGAGGAAAAGGCGACACGATCAAACCCACATTGCACCTAAAATAGTTCAGGTGTATAGTCCTAACTGGTTCCATGAGGGGGAGAAAAAATGAAAATCAGCTTTTGTACTCATTCTGAAAACCTTTTATAAAAAGGGAGGGGGCAGATAATAAAATACAGCTAATAAATAGATGAAAAAATACAGAGAATTGTCAGATTTTTTGAGATAAATGAACTAGATCTTTGGCAAAGTAGATGAAGGCAAAAGACGGTGTGACAGCATGAAGAAGCCTGATGGTCACTTTATCAGATCCTTACTGTTTAGGTGGATAAATCAGGAAATCAGGTATGTGTACCACCTGTGAAGGGTTTCTATGAACTGCCGGTTTTCATTTGACTTCCCCCAGGGTACTAGGTGCCATTGCAGGAGAGCTTCCCAGACCCCAGCTGGTGCTTCCCACACTCAGCTGTCTGGGGATGTCCGGAAGAGGCCTGGCAGAAGAGTAGGCAGGTGAGGGTGAGCAGCACCCATTCCTTTGGGAACAGGGGCATACTGGCTGATTCAGGACACCCCCTCTCCCCACAAGCTATGCTTTTTCTGCAGGAATATAGTAAGAACAATGCCTCTGTCCAAAACCAACTTTAAACGGGTGTATGTCCATTATTTCTATCAGACCATGCCAGTATTGATACCCGACTTTGTGTTGGCAAGGGATATGCTGAAGGAAGGGTGAACCTCTGATCCCTTTGTTAGAGTTCACTGTGGGGAGGTAGGCAAGCTGACGCAAATATTTGAAAATAAATGTGACAAGCGGTGGGAATACCTGATGAATGGAGTGGGTCTCAGAAAACACACTTGAGGAAGTGGTGTTACCAGGAGCCCGAGGCTGGATTTGGAGACAAACAGTGCAGAAGGGCAGGCACTGCTGAGGAGGGAGCCTCGAGCACCCCAGCAAACTCAGCCACTGCACATCTCCCTTCTGGCCCCGAAACTTGGCATGAGGAGGAGGTGTTCTGTGCTGCCGGGCACCCGAAATGTGGCTGGTGTGCCTGAGGAGCTGAATTGTAAATCTCACTGAATTTTAATTCATATAGCCGCATTTTATGCAGCAGCACAGGTGCAGAGAAAACTGGTGAAGAGCAAAAAGAGCGCTGCCGCTGCCTGGAGC
Organism: Phataginus tricuspis; assembly: GCA_029783875.1. Classification (NCBI taxonomy): domain Eukaryota; kingdom Metazoa; phylum Chordata; class Mammalia; order Pholidota; family Manidae; genus Phataginus; species Phataginus tricuspis. Next base: position 18,748,599 of record JAQQAC010019400.1, on the reverse strand, counting down.
CGAGCGCTTCCGGTCTTCTATCTCGCGCGTGTTGTTCACTGTTCTGACGGCTGTGTTGGGGGAGAAGTGCTCAGCAGTGGCAGGATTGCCCCGTCCCCTAAGTCCCCTTCCCATTTTTCCTGAGATAAAGTTGACATCCAGTTTTAATAATAGCTAGTGCCTTGAGCCTTTCCCATGCTCTGGGCATTGGGGAGGTAGGTCTTTGTGGTATATTAGCTTATAAAAAACTTGTTACATTAGTTCTAAAAGGGATGTGGGTCTGTTATTCCCATTTGGCAGATAAGGGGACAGATTCCAGGATGTTAAATAAGTTGCCTAGAGTCCCCAGAACAGCCAGTAGCAGAGCTCACTCCTCTAACAGGTCTGCGTGGCGCTCAGAGTTCATGCTGTGAACTCCCATGCAGAGGCAGACTTTGTGTCCTGTGTGCTTACGTGTTGTGAGCGTCTATGCATCTGTTCCCTGCGTGGCCTGTTTGCAGAACGTTGTTGGTGCCCCTCTCGGGCAACTCCACGCTACACCTGATCCTCAACTTTTGGGACATGTATATCTCCCTACGATCTGCAGGTCCCTGAGTACTGACTGTCACAGGCTGCTGCGTCTTTCCCGTTGACTCATGTTTGATTCCTTCAGTGAACACTGTACTTACAGAAATGCTGCCTCCAAAGTTCTTATCCACCATCAAACCCAAGAAGTTCTGGGGCCCAGATCTGTGTAAGCTAGACAGTGACTTGACTGAGGAGCCGGATGCCATCCTAGGAGGAGGCACACCTGACTCTGAATTCTTTCATCAGAGGTTTCGGAACTTCCTCTACGTGGAATTTGTTGGGCCTCGGAAGACCCTGATCAAACTCCGAAACCTCTGCCTCGATTGGTTGCAGCCGGAGACGCACACCAAGGAGGAGATTGTCGAGCTCTTGGTCCTTGAGCAGTACCTGGCCATCCTTCCAGAAAAGATCAAGCCTTGGGTGCGAGCCAGAAAGCCAGAGAACTGTGAGAAGCTGGTCACCCTGCTCGAGAGCTACAAGGACACCCGTGAGCTGGAAGGTGAGACTGAGCAGGGCTGCGCGGCCTCAGCGCTGCTGGTGTTCGGGGCTGTCCTGGCGTAGGAGGCTCAGGGCCCCCCTGCCTCTCCCCCGTGGTGCCATCCACATGGGTGATATTGCCAGATGTCCCCTGAGAGAAGACTTGCCCTGGCTAAGAACCACCACTCTGAGGTGTGAGAGGGAAAGGCGGCCCTGCAGTGCAAGGGGCTCCTGCGCAGCTGGAGACCTGGTGTGGCTCACACCCTGGGTCGGAGCTGCCTTTTGTGAGACCCAAGGGTGTGGTGCCCGCAGAGCCATGCTTGGCTGCTTCTGATCCGAGAGGAGGTGGGAGCATTCGAAGCCATCGTCCCCGCCAGGACGGGTGGGACGCTGAGGCATGAGAGGACCAGGCCTCCCAGCTGCTGGAGGGAGGAGGGGATTGTGCAAGAGAGGGGCGGGGGTGGACTCCGCCGGGGGAAGCTTGTGAGAGTAGAGGTGGAGGTGGTGTGGCATTAAGTCAGTGTCTGGTGTCCTCTCAGACGACGGCGGCAGTGACGCCCCCAGTGAAGACAGCATGAGCCGGAAGGGGACAGAAACCCCACCGCCGCACTCCGTCTACTCTTTCTGCAGTGAGTAACCTGGTCAGGCTTTGCAGCTGTTGGGGCACTTTCCCAAATGTCAGCCTCCTTTCCCCTGGGAGTTTGCTGTGTTGCATAGAAGCGCGACGGGCATCAGGACCGCGGTGACAGGGGCTGCCCTCCGCAGGGTGGCTGCTGCTCAGAGGTCTGAGGGAAAGCAAGTTCCTGATGCCACGACACGTTTTTATAGCAAGGCGCACACCATTATATGGAGTGAAATGGGATGTTTTTAAACGATGTGACAGTATTTACAGTTGTTTGAGATTTGCTGCAGGCAGTTTCCAGACTGTGTCCACAAGCTCCCCAGGAGGGGCAAAGCTCGTCACCCTTTGGCTTCTAAAGCTGTTTTACTTGTTTGCTGTTCGTGAGTGAACTTTTTAAAAGAGCAGCACTTAGGGGAGAACACGTGTTTTGTTTCTTTGGAGGAGTAGAGTGACAAGCACATTCAGATGGGCTGGAGTGAGCCAGGGAGGGGGAGGTCCGGAGTCCACACCCCTGACTGTGGACTTGACCAGGTAGGAGCTGGGAAGCGGGCACAAGCAGTGGAGGGGGAGCGAGCTTCTAGCTCCCAACCTGCTCCGAAGCCAGCCCTTGTAGGCAAAGCTGCAGACACAGTTGCACCAAGTCTGGGGTGATGGGGAGAGTCCAGGTCCTGCTTGGGAATCTGGGGACTTGGTTCAGGATCCAGCCCATCGAGCGCAGGGCAGCAAGGGTAGTGTTCCTCTTCTCAGGGAGGCGTGTGGCACAGGGTGGACGCACGCGTGTGTAGAGCGCTGTGTCAGCTCCTTGGGTGTCTGGCTTTCTCAGGTGACCAGGACTGGGACCAGGACTGGGACCACGACCAAGACTGGGACCAGGAGCAGGACCGCAGGGGCCGGAGCAGAGAGCTGGAGTCCCGAGACTGCTGGCCGTCCGCCAGGAGCCCCCGAAGCAGTGAGCGATGGCTCTTACTGCCCAGTGCTATGTGTCTGTGGACGTGGGCTGGCCCATTCCTTCATGAGGCTGTTCTCTTCCCAGGGCTTCCGCAGAGGGGCCTTTCCCTCCCTGCGATGGAGAAAACAGCTTTGACCATGGAAAGAGAGCACCAGCGTAGGAGCTCCATGATGGACTACGAGTCGAGATCCCAGGTATGCTTAGGCTTCCTCTTTGTGGAAAGACCAGCTTCATTCATGGCAGAGATGGCCTTCCTTTCCCAAGAGGTTGTGTTCCTCCACCCCCTAGATCCCACCTGGCTGCACTCCCTGCTGGGAGCCCAGGCCTGTCCCCAGTGGTGACAAGTGGCCAGGGTAACTGCTGCCTGTTTTCTGATGCACCCACATAGAGGAACTCTCTCCTACTCAGCATTTGTGTCGTGTGGCAGGTGGGTAGTTGGCTGTTCACCAGTGAGCCAGGGAAGCAGATGATCCTGGAGATCTTTCTTGTGCCTAGTTGGGATCCAAGAAAGATGTAAATGCATAGGGCAGACTGGCCAGAGAGCAACAACTCGAGCAGACAAGCCCTGCCTCCTGCCAGCTGTGCAGCCTCAGACTGTCTCCTTAACTAAGATGAACCTCAGTTTCCTCATCTGTAAAATGGGTGTGGTGACTGGCTCACCAGAGCCGCTGGGAGGAGTAAGATTCCATGCGTATATATGAAGTATTTATGCTGTCTGGCACCTGGTGGCACACCCTAAATGCCAGCAGTTCTGGCAGTCATTCTAAGAGGTTGTGTGCTAGGGAAATGGGTGAAGGGAAAAAGGATGTGCAATGTGACCCGAGCCTTGAGAAGGCAGGGGGGAGTCCCTGGTGATGGCCGTGTGGAGGAGGACTGCAGCATGGCCAGGGCCTGGACGGACAGGAGGAGCCCCAGGGCCCTGAGCCCGCCCCGCTCCTGCAGCTGAGCGCCTGCCCTCAGCCACGCCCTGGAGAGCACAGCGGTGGCCTTGGGGCCGGATCCCTGCTCCGCAGACTCGGCGTCTTACAACAGGTGTCCTACTCAATGATGGCACGAGTCAGTGTCATTGGACATGTGTGCATGACTGCTCACTGCTCAGAGAGCTCTTAAGGAAAAACAGAGGGTTAACAGATTGTCACGGGGTCTCAATTTGGATTTGGAAGGAAGGGGGTCTTGAAGGTAGTAACACTTGATGTCTGAAGGGGAGGTGCAGCTGGCTGGGTGCAGTGTTGAGGGTCCAGGAGAGCCCAAGTTAGAGGCCTGGAAGCAGGAACTGAGTTAACGCCAGATGGGCCTGCACAGGGCGTGAGGTGGGAGACAGGCTGCAAGCATGGGTGGGCCTTGGCCTTAGTGCCTGTAGCCTTGCAAAATGCTTGGGTCTGTCCCCTGTGCCCTGAGATGTATTAGCAGTGGTTCCTGCGGTGGGATTTAGAGGCTGGGGTCAAATAATGGAGGGAGTTGAATTCTGCCCACAAAACTGCCTTTTGTTCTCTATCCTGGAGGCAAGCAAGGACCCACCCACAGGTGTGTATGAGAAGGACGAGAGGTGACACCTGAGGCTGAAAGCAGAGCTTCAGCAGGGGCAGGGCAATAGCTGATAGGGGAGGGAGGGTGGGAGAAGGTGGGTAGGGTCGAAGGTGACTGAGGCCCTCCAGCCTGCGTGTCCAGGGTCTGTTACATCCTTGTTGTCTCAGGGAAATACCCTAAGTTTGTGACACTAGTTTTTCAGTAATTTTGATTTCTTATTTGTAGAAATCAAATTGACCAAAATATTAGAAATCAAGATAAAAATACTAAATCATAGAAAGTCTCTTAAACTTGATTTGAAAATAAAGCCTCTGAAATGCATGTGCTGCGCATGAAGGGGTCAGTGATGAACATCGGTGGTTTACCCAGGACTGCTCTGTGAGCCCGAGACTCAGTTTTCACTGATCTGTGCAGAGATGTGAAGTGTTAGTGTCCTTATTTTGGGAGTGTTTTATGAAATGAACATGACAGGAGGTTGGTAGTTGGGTTTTGTCTTAACTTGCTTTCCAGATGCCCTTCCTGGGTGCTGTGGAGCTGGCCCCGTGTCTGTGTAGTCCAGAGCTGGGAGCCACTGACCCTACTAACTTAGTGTGGTAGAAATCATAGCAGCAGACGACGCAAATCACACTTGGGGGTGTACAAAACAACATTCCTGTCATCTGTTGGCATCACGTGTAAATCTCAGTAACTGTCCCCGTGCAGAGTTCATGCTGTGAAGAGGAGTGTTCGCTGTCCCCCCAGCACCTTCTCAAGTAGAACTTGACAATGGTTTGTGCAAACCACGGTTGATTACATATACAAAGTGAATGACAGCTTTACATCAAAGTATCATTTTTCTTTCATAGGAACAACATAGTTCAGAATTTAATGTACATCGGATTAGGCAAATGGAAAGAAAGATAGGGGCTATCCCTTCTCTTTTGCCATTGCCCTTGGGGTCTGTCAGCACCGAGCATGGCGACCCTTCTGACTCCCTCCCCCCCAAGTTCTTGACCTCGTTTGCCCTCTGCCAGCCCTGACGGTAGGAGCTCTGTTGCTTCCGTCTCCGCATACATGCCTCTCCGCTGCCATGGTTCTTCCCTCTGTGTTATAATAAACCTGTGCTGAGACCGTCGGAAGTGCTATCAAGCCCTGAGCACAGCTGGCTTGGGCTCCTGAGTCTGACAGGAAGGGATCGGCCCCAGCAGAGAGGGTGTGACTGGCGTTTGCGGCAGTAGGTGCACTGCTTTTGTGGCGCCTCTTGAGCTTTTGTGGCTTGTTTGCTGTCCTAGACGTTCTCAGCCCCCACCAAAGAGGAGTGTCATCTTTGTTTGGCGCTGTGCTTAGTTTTGGTCATTGTTTTAACCGCTGGACGCCGGCAGGTGCATAAGTGGGGCTTTCCTCTTCGGTCACAGCACCTGTGCCCACCAGCTCAGGCTCAGCAGGGGATGCGCCCGTTGTGCCAGCTCCGCTCTTTTGGCTGCCCTGCTGCGTGGCTGCAGTGCCCCCGCCAGTTTCCAGCAATGGCACTGTGGTAAACATAACATCAAAATATCTTTACCTGATAGTTTAGCAATAGTTATTTACATTTCCTTTATCTAGTCTTCCTTACTATTTTAACAGCACATCACATTGCACACACAGCATTCCAGGTCAGGCCATGCTGCACTTCTGTCCATTTTACAGATGAAGGACCTGAGGCTCAGAAGGATTTCTGTAGCTAAGGTTGCATGGCTCATAAATGGTGCAGTCCTCCTTGGACCCTGAAGTTTTCTCTGGCTCCAAAGCCTGTGGGTTTCGCAGGGTGCTGTCTGTCTCCTTAAGTCTGTCTCCAGGCCTTGGTGCTGTACTTCTTAGGACTACAGTCCCCTGACACTAGTGATATTCTGCAGCAATAAGAAAAGGTCCTATAAGATCCTGCGTAGAAGACTCTCCTGAGTAATGCACGGAATTTTAAAATTCTTTTTAGGGAAGTATCCACTGAAATGGAAAAGGCAGCTATAAAACAAAGGTACTCGGTGCTTTAAGTTACTCCTGGGTTACCTGGAACTTGTACATATGCAGAAGAGCCCACATTATAGCCATGTTGTGCAGTGGAGGTGTGCACAGGACACAGTGGGACAGGGGAGGCTTGTCACACTCACTGTCAAAATGTCTGCAGAAACATGTTTTCTTTCTCGTCCTTGCATGCACCGTGCGTAATTGACGTTTACGGCCTGTTGAAGCTTTCCCACCATCCCCCTCTCTGTGTCAAAATCTTACCCACCACATAAGGCCCCACCCAGGCCTTCTACAAAACCTTTGCTCAGTGTTCTAGCCCACCCTGACCGACCCTTCTACTAAACCCGTTTAGCACTAATTATCTGTACCCCACTTTACTGTTGATTGTTCTCTAATTGTTTCATGAGTCTTTTCTCTCCAACCAAATTATAAGCTGCATGAGGGCAAGGAATATGTGTCATGCGTCTTTGGGATCTTCCTCAAAGTATAGCACCAAGGTAGGTATAAAGTAGGCCCCTAGTAACTTGGCTTGGATCACTCAGAATCCCAAACGCTGTGAGCACTTCTACACACCTTTGTATGTGTAGCTCCCATGTTGCCAGCGTTCTTCTCTCTTTGGATACCTGTGGGAACAGACTGCATTGGATGGTCTGTGTCCACCATTTCAGGATGTGGTGTCATACCAGGATGTTGTGGACCTTACCGAGGACAGGAAGCCGCAGAACCCGATTCAGGACAACATGGAAAACTACAGGAAGCTGCTTTCGTTGGGTAAGCTGCTGTTTCTCTGCCATGCTGAGTCAGGCGCCTAGCACTCTGCCACCTAACCTTTTTCAACCTGTAGGATATTAAAAGCCATGTTAATATTTTGGGCTTTAAGGATAATAAGCTTTTGAAAAAGTTCAAGCAGAGGAGGTTTGTGTTTTTAAGAAATCACTCTGGTTTTGGGTAAAGAATGTATTGTACAGGGCAGGAGGGAACAGGGAACCGGCTCTTACCACAAGAGTTGATGCTTTTTCCAAAGTGGTGACAGTGGATATTTTTCAGTACACGTTTAGAGTGGAATTCTGAGCCTAGTTTGGACTCCCCTGGAAGACATCTAGCTGAAGCCCCAATAGGCAGTTGGCTCTGCACATGTTGCGCTGGGAAGAGTGAGCTGAGCGCGAGTGTTACATAAGGCAGGGGACCCTGAGGAACTCAAGCTCCGTGTTTGGAGAACCAGTGGAGAAAGAGCAGCTAAGAGGCAGGAGGGAGATTGGAGGCCAGTGAGCAACAGGGAATATCACTATTTGAGAGGTGGTTACAGAAGGTGGAGACTAAAAAGATGCACAAAATTTAGGGACATATATGGAGGTTTTTGTACAAATTTCTTGGTGGAGTCAGGAGAATTAATAAGACTCAGACTAGAATGGGCTCAGAAATGAATAGTAAGGAAGTGAGGCTGCAAACAGAAGCTACCCAAAGAATTGGGCATTGGGTATGGCCTGTTTCATGGTTAGTGGCTCAGAGAAAGAGCTAACAGTAGTGACACGTGTTGGTCCCCAACTTGAGTATGAACTCTCATATTATTCTTGTGAACAGGGGTTCAGCTTGCTGAAGACGATGGCCACTCCCACATGACACAAGGCCACTCATCGAGGTCAAAGAGAAGTGGCTACCCAAGCACCAGTAGAGGTAAGCACTAGGCAGATCGTGTGTAGTGGCCGCTTTAATCAGTGATCCGGGAACCACATATACATATTAATAAACCTACACTTTATGTCCGCACCACTGTCGCAGAAGCCCCGCTGTTATTTTGCACAAGCATAGGAACCAGGCGGTATTTATAGCTGGGGTTTCTTTTCAGGTCTGAAAACTATGCCTGAAGCCAAAAAGTCAACCCATCGGCGGGGAATTTGTGAAGATGAATCTTCTCATGGGGTGATAATGGAAAAATTCATCAAGGACGTTTCATGCAACTCCAAATCAGGACGGGCGAGGGAATCTAATGATCAGCCCCAAAGGTTCCCCAGAAGGCCAGACAGTGATTGGAGAGAAGTTCCATTCAACAAGAGGGAGTCGGTGATTCAGGAGAGGGGCTATGAAGGGAACGCCTTTGGGGGAGGCTTTAATTTCAACTCTAACCTTGTTTCTAGAAAGAGAGTCTTTGAAAGAAAAAGACGCTACCACTTTGACACAGATGGGAATGGCTCCGTTCATGATCAGAGAGGCTGTGCCAAGAGAAAGCCCTTTGAGTGCAATGAAGGGAGAACAGCCATGGGCCTGAGCAGCCTTGGCGGCCCTGCCTACACCGAGCCGCAGCCGTTCACCTTTGGGTCGCTGCCCTACACATGTGATGAGTGTGGGAGGCCCTTTGGTGTGGTTTCAGAGTTTGTTGAGCACCAGATCATGCACACAAGAGAGAATCTCTATGAGTATGGTGAATCCTTCATCCATAGCGTGGCTGTCAGTGAGGTTCAGAAAAGACAGGCTGGAGGGAAACACTTTGAATGTAAGGAGTGTGGGGAAACCTTCAACAAGAGTGCTGCTCTTGCTGAACATCGGGAGAGTCACAGCAGAGAGTGTCTCGTGGAGTGTAAGGACGAGGAGCTCGAGGAGCCCGAGGAGCCCTTCATGCCGAGCCCAACCTTCAGTGAGCTTCAGAAAATGTATGGGAAGGATAAGTTCTATGAGTGTAAGGTGTGTAAGGAGACCTTCCTGCATAGTTCTGCCCTGGTCGAGCACCAGAAAACCCATGGCAGCAATGATGAAGATAATGAACGTGGGGAAGCCTTTAAACCCAGCCCATCCCTTCATGAGCTTCAGAAAATGTATGGCAAAGAGAAAATGTACGAATGTAAGGTGTGTGGGGAGACCTTCCATCACAGCTCGTCCCTGAGAGAACATCAGAAGATCCATGCCAGCGGGAATCAGTTTGAAAGCAAGGGCAAAGTGTGTGAAGAGACCTTTATCCCTGGTCAGTCCTTCAAAAGGCGCCAGAAAACTTATTCAAAAGAGAAGTTCTACAACTTTAAAGATGGCGGGAACACCTTCAGGCACAGCTCAGACCCCAGCGAGCATCAGAGAATTCACTCTCGGAAGAATGTCTGTGAAGGCAGGGGGTACGAGAAGTCTGTCATTCACAGTGTGTCTTCCCCAGAATCTCAGAAAAGCCACACCATAACAAGACCACCTGAAACTGAGGAGGAAGAGAAGGCTTTCACCATTAGCTCTGACCCTGACAACGACCAGAAATGTTCCTCTCAAGAAAATATCGGTGAGTGGAAGCCAAATGAGAGGTCTGTCATTCATAGTCGAGCCTTTGCCGGAGCTCAGCGAAGTCGCAGGTCAGTGAGGCCCAGTGAGGCGCTAGTGGTTCCAGAGGCCGCCACTTGGACCTCAGGGGTCATCGATTATCGGGCAGCCCATGCTGGAGAGAATACCTCTGAAGGAAAGAAATATGAGAGGTCCGTTATCCATAGCTTATCTGCTTTCAGGCCTCCCAAAAGTCATACTGAAAATGAACTTGCTGAGTGTGATGAGAAGGGAGAATCCTCCACTTCTGTCTCAGGCCTTCACAAGGAACAGAAAACTCCTGCCAGAGAGAACCCTTACGAAGTGAGTAAGGGTGACGACTTCAAGGGCTCTGTTATACACAGCATATCCCACACCCAACCTCAAAAAAGCCTTACTGGACAAGAATCCAGTGAACTTAAGAAGGGTGGTGAATCTTCTGTTCCCAACTCAGATGTCCGTGAACACCAAAAGGCTCGTGCTAAGAAGAAAAACATTGAGTGTAAGAACTATGAAACCTCTGTAATTCACTCCCTGCATTACGGTGCACCTCACACATCACGCCCTAGAGAGAAGTGCTATGAATGTCCAGAGTGTGGAGAATCCTTTGTTCGTAGCTCTGAGCTCACTGAGCATCAGAAGGTTCATGATAGAAAGAAGCACTCTGGAAGAAAAAACTATGAACAATCTGTTATTCGCAGCTTAACCTCTACTGACCCTCAGACGAGTTACTCTGAACAGCCAGGCCAGACGGGAGCCGCTGAACAGCCAGGCCAGACGAGTTACACCGAAGAGCAAGTGCGCAACGAATGTAAGGAGTGTGGGGAAAGCTTTGCTACCAACAAAGACCTTGGTGTACATCAGACAGACTATGGCCGGGAGGAATTCCATGGCGGGAAGCTCTCGGGAGGCTCTGGTTTTCAGGGTGCCAGTCTTGGTGGGGCTCAGCAGGAAGAACCTCAGGCTGAGCCAGATGACGAGGATGACCTGGATGAGGATGAGGGCGAAGATGCAATCTATGGATGTAAGGACTGTGGGCTGGGATTTGCAGATCGTGCAGACCTTAGAGACCATCAGAAAGTTCACGGCAGAGAGTATGTCAGCGACACTCGCGAGTACACGCATTCTGTAATTCACACTCATTCCATTAGTGAGTACCAGAAAGATTACAATGGAGAGCAGCTCTATGAGTGCCCGGCATGTGGGGAATCTTTCGTTCATAGCTCATTCCTTTTTGAGCACCAGAAAATCCACGAGCAAGATCATTTTTTTGACCATAGGAGGTATGACGAGCCTTTCATGCCACCTTTGGTCATTAATCCACGGAGGTCTCGTGGCCCACAGAAGAATGCCCCTACGGGGACATCCCTTCAGTGCCACGTTTGTGGACGAGACTTCATTCATGGGTCTGTCCTTAATGAACATATGGTAATTCACACTGAAGAGAATTTACCAGAGCAGGGCCAGAGAAGTGAGGATGCTGGCAGTGCGGGCATGGCCCTCAGTGGGCATCAGAGGGGTCAGACTGAGGAGAAGCACAGTGAATGTAAAATATGTGGTGAGTCCTTCTGCAGTCAGTCTGATCTTAGGGAGCACATGAGAGTCCATGAGAAAGACGAGCCCTATGATTATGGGGCTTCCTTTGTTCACACCTCCTTTCTTACTGATCCTCCCAGAAGAGGTTCACCGTTCTATGAATGCAAGGACTGTGGGAAGTCCTTTATTCATAACACAGTCCTCATTAGACATCAGAAGCTCCATCTTGAAGAAGAAGAAACAGCAGAAGCAGCTCAGGAAGTTGAAGCCAATGTCCTTGTTCCCCGAGAAGTGCTGCGGATCCAGGGCTCAAACGTGGAGGCCGCCGAGCCTGAGGTGGAGGCCGCCGAGCCCGAGGTGGAGGCTGCTGAACCCAATGTGGAGGCCGCCGAGCCCAACGGAGAGGCCGAAGGGCCAGATGGGGAAGCTGCAGAGCCAAATGGGGAGGCTGAACAGCCCAACGGAGAGGCTGAACAGCCCAATGGGGATGCTGATGAACCAGATGGTGCTGGGATCGAAGACCCAGAAGAAAGAGTTGAAGAGCCAGAGGGAGATGCCGATGAGCCAGATGGTGCCGGGATCGAAGACCCAGAAGAAGAAGGTGAAGATCAAGAGATTCAGGTTGAAGAACCATATTATGACTGCAGGGAATGTGGAGAAACATTCACTTCCCACTCAGCCTACAGTGAGCACCTGAAAACCCATGCGAGGGTGATAATATTTGAGCCTGGAAACGTCTATGGGGAAAGCTCACATTACACAGAACACGCCAGCACCAGCACTGGTGACAATGACAGGGCCCATGATAAGTACTTCAGATGTGACGTCTGCGGGCAGCTCTTCAGTGATCGCCTGTCCCTTGCAAGGCACCAGAATACCCATACTGGCTAGAACGCCAATGGGAAGGTTGCAGGATCTCCACTTAGAACACAACTCTTACTAACCTACAGAGACTTCACACCACCCCATGCGAATGTCAGAAGGACACTTACCCTTGACCTGTACACACCTGACTGAACATCAGGTGACTCAAACTGAAAAGACACAGAAGGTAGGATCTCCCTCGGCCTCAGCTCGCCAGACCTTGGGGTGAGCATGTGGGAAGGCCAGAGCACACATCCTACCTTCTGTCCAGTCTGGCCACACTGAGGGAAACCCTAGGCGTTCTCGAGACTACAGAGGTTGCCCCAGTTGACCGTAAACGACACTCCTGAACCTATATAAATGTTTCCTGAGATGTACATAAAACAGAAATCATAGCAGAACAGTGATCACATATATTAGGATTTGATATGACACACAGTAGTTCACTGGGCAGAGGTTCTGTGCCTGGTACTCTGTGGGTTTTTTTTTTTTTTTGGAGGACGAAGAGAGCAACAAATTACAATATATTTGTAAGCATCTTAGATCCTGAGAAAGATTTATTGTGCGTTATTTGAACCCCATCACTATCTTTTTGAGTAATTGCGTGCTGTTCCTTAGTCTTAAGTGTCCCTGTAAAGGTGTAGGCGTGAAGAGGTCTTGTTCGCTCTGCTGTTTGAGAAGAGAAGTCCTTGGGCTTCCTTCTCAGCCGTTTTGTTCACACCAGCACTTTGGAACCTAATGCTGTGTGAACCTGTACAGTATGTGAATTGGCCTTTGACCCAAATGAATCAGTTGCCACATTCTACCTTGTAGTGGTTCTCATGCAAAAGTATTACAAGTGTTTTGTTTTTTTTAAATCAACTTGATGTTTGATAGTGAATTCACAAAACCTGAAGCTTTTCCCTGTAAATCTTGTCTTTTGCCTTTTAAGAGTGGGTTGCAACCATCACTAGATCACAGTAGTGCCTGATGAAGGTTGAGAACTGTAGGGAGAGGCTCTCATGTTGTAAATACAGATGCAGACTATCAACTCTCATCATTTCCTTGCCCGCTTCCTGCCTTAAGTGACGAGTAGCAGCGTGGCTTGTTCGTGTGTACCGCCACGAGTCAGTTTGCACCCTGGGTGCCCAGGAGCTAGGATCCTTAGAGCTTTCTGTCACTAAACGTAATCCTCGTCTTCACCTGTCTGACCCTCAACCCCATCCCTAACTTGCATTTTTTTTAAAAAAAGCTTTCTTTACAGTCAACCCACGCTTAACATGGACTCAGGTTCCCCAGCAGCCTTAATTTGTTCCATTACCACCTGCTCCCTTCCTCGTTGAGTCGTCCCAAGCATTTCTGAGCTATCCACTGGAGTGTTGTGTCTGTCTGGACTCCTCAGTCCCCATTTACCCACAGATGGCCTCGCAGCTTGCAGCTCCTGTGTCTTGTTCTGTGGGCCACCTGTGCCCCTTTTGCTTCCCCTCCCCTCACACATCACTATTAAGAAATTATTTGGCTTTGAGTTGGCTGGAAAAAAAAATTAAAAATGATAAAATATTTATAAAAAAAAGCAGATCTGTAGATTAAGTGAGCAAAAGTTAAGAGCAGAGAATTTGAGCAAGCAAAATTAAAATGCCTGCTGGGGGAATTAGTCTCAATCTCACTCTTCTAGATCTGCGTGGTCAGGGCTCGAGGCAGGAGTGTCAGAGCTGTAGGGAGTGCCACAATGGAGGGAGGTCGCAGGGCCGAGAGTGAAGCAGAAATGAGCAGGCCGAAGAAGGGAGTCCTGGGAGGGTGCACAGGCAGGCGGGGGGGACATCAGAAGCAGGCACTGGAAGGCCAGGCTGGCACCGATGAATGGAGCAGGCTGTCCTGGGCAGTGTAGAAGAGGGGCCCTCTTTGATGGCATGGTGTAGGTGAGGGCCAGCTGCACCAAGAGACCTGAGGTGGGAATGGGGCCCCGGGAAAACTGAGGAGCAGTGAGCAGCCACTGCATTCGAGGAGGACCCTTGACACAGGAGCCAGCGTTAATGTCATAGGGGTGAACTTGGGTTCATCATTGTTAGCAGGACTAATTGGGAGAACTTGTCAGAAAGCAACTTGACAAATGTCAGGGTGTTCCTTCCAACCTTATGTTAGTGAGAAATTAGGAACAACTTAAATGCCAAACAACAGGAGAGTGATTAAGTGAATGCATCCATGGACTCTGGTGCAGCTGTTTAAAAATGATAGTCATGGAGAGTTATGTAGCAAAGTGGAAATATATTTATGGAATATTAAATGGGAAAAACAGGACACAATTATATTTATACTACAGTTATAACTGTTAAAAAATGTGCTTATAGTCAAAAGCTGTTGTGTCATTGTTGTCATACGCTTATAGTTGAGCATTATTTTCCTAAATTCCTCGATTGTTGTTTATGGTAGTGTCACTAAAAAGTTTTATAGTCATCTTTCCATTGTGAACGTAATTTGAACTCATTATCAGACACTTGGAAAATACAGAAAAGTGGAGGAAAAAAAAACGTATTCCCACCATCCAAAGATAGATATATTCTTAAATCTATTTATTCTTGTTTCTGTGCACAGGTCTATGATTATAACTGTGTCAAACTGTATTCAAAATAGCTATTATGTCACCTTTGTGGAATTATGGTCACTTTCATCTTAATATCTTCAAATATTCCTTATAAAAGTGTCCTGATAAGAAAGTTTATTATGTTTGTTTTCATTACAAGCATAATATGTACCCAGAGGAAAAATTGGAAAATACAGTAAATTTTTAAGTAAAAAAAAAAAGTCACATATTCCGAACACCCAACAACTACAATTAACATCTTGATCTGTTTCCTCCATCTTGTTTCAGTGCACAAGTCTGTGATCATAACAGTGTTAAGTATGTACTCATAGAGTCTAAAAGGAAAAAAAGACAGAAAATAATTAGTGTTGTCATTGTGGGATTATGGTTAAATATTTTGTCTCAGATTCCTTGAATGATCTTTGGTATTTTGGTATTAAATCTTATGTATGTATTTTTCCATTACAAATATAATACATACTCATTCCAAACTTTGGGAAATTCAGTAAAGTAGAAGAAAAGAAAGTCACCATATTCCCAACACCCAACAACAACGGCTGTTAACATCTCGCTCTGCGTGCCAGTCTGTGATTATATGAGTGTTAATGGTAAGTATGCATAGCATTGAAGATGGGAAGAAATATGGAAACCAATGAAGAAATAGTTGTGTGGTCGTTGTGGGATTGTGGTTAAATATTTTGTCTTGGTTTCCTCAAGTGGTCTTTATCGTAGTGTTTTGGTAGTCTACCTTTATTACATATATTTCTGTTATAAATACAATATGTGTTCATTATAGAAACTTTGAAGTTACAGAAGTGTAGAAGAGAAATTCACCCATATTTTCACCATCCAAAGACTGTGGTTAACATATCTTGACATGTTTTCTTTGTTGTTTCTGTACACAGGTTTTTGGTTTGTTAATATGGTGTGGTTGTCCTATCTGTAATAGTGTCAACAATAAAAATAAAGTTAAAAATAAGATATTTCTCAGTCTCTCTTGTTCATTTTAAGTGTTTGGGGTTAAATACAGTTTCTAATGATAATTGTAAATCCAGAAACTTAGTGCCTCCTTAAGCTCCTTTAAGTTTTACATACAGATCTTACTCCATTTTAAAGTATCGCATATTTCAACAGTTACTTCTAAGGGATTTTTTACTACGACATGATCCCACATTTGTAACTGCACTTACATAATTAAAGCTATATTTTCCAATAGTGTTTTTAAATTTGATAATAACCAGAAGCATATTTCTGTTAACTTGAGTCAGCATTTTTTATTTTAATCTCATTTAAGCATGAGATTCTCTCAAACAAAAACACAAGCAAGAATAGTCCTAACATAAAAATGTTAATATCGTGGTTTAGAATTTCTTTAAAGGTATCTATTTCTAACTCTTCTCTGTGGTTAAAAAGTGTTTATCCTTAGGGAAGTAATTTCCCTTGTTTTAGCCTGACTTCAACGCCAGAAACATCCCATGCAATTTGGCAGGTTATCATCCCACATAAACTGGAACGTCATTTTTAAACATGCTTGAAATTCCGTCACAACCGGGGACTTTGAGCCAGATCGCTGTCCGTTGGCTGCTGCGGAGGGCTGCACCGTACTCGGTTCGGGATTGCTTCATGACCCGAAGGAGATGGTCATGCACTTCCTCCCTTTCTAGTGCTCTGCATGTTACACGATTGGATTCTACTCTTAAGATACCGAAGTGTACTTTTTATTTAATTCTAACTCCTGTGAAATTTGGCAGAGTGGCAAGAATCCTTCGTTCTTCCATATTCTTAGAACTTTTAATAATATTAAAATGAAACCCTGTTGAATTCTGGTTATCTCCGGTAGCTTAGACTCTTCGGTCACAGCTTTGATGATCGTTCCTCAATCAGCGTAGGTCCGTGAGAGGGTCTTTAAAGACTGATTTCCTAAAGAGTATATCGCAGAAGGAAGTAGAGGGAGCCAAAGAGTGAGCATCACTTAGGGTTGCCCGACCAACACTTACACTCTTAGGGAGTCCCCTGCATGCACACCTCGGTTGTAGGGGTGACCACACCCCCGCCACCACATCTGCTCACGAGGGCTGATCTCTCCCTGCCCTCAGCCGGCTGATGCTCATGCGCATCACGCTCAGACGAAGCGTGGTCATGGCTAGGGCTGCCTGTGCTCTGGACACACCCACTTGGAAGAAGGCCGCGCGGCCAGGTGGGAGCTTGTTTCCTGGTGCCTCCCCCACCCCAGCGGTTGTGGACCCTGGCTGAACTTCCTCCCCTTGGGTTCCTTCAGAACTGTATCTTAAAATATTCCCCCTTTTGCGTGAGCTGCCTTTTTGATCCTGGTGTAGTTTTCACTGTTTGACCAGCCCTGCCCCTGCCCCAACCGAAGGCTGAGCCTGGGGCCAGCCCGGCTGCCCAAGCAGGACACCGAAGGGAGCCATTCCACCACAAAGAGCGCCAGAGCATTGGGGCGCCTCTCCTCCTGGAGGCCTGATTGTTCCGTTCTTCCCTTATTCTCTGAGCTACCCAGTATGCTTCCAGTCTATTCCTTACTTGCTTTACTAGGCCAGAGTTATTTGCAACCCAAAAGAGCCCTAAGTGATATAGAAGTCACTACCAGAAAGCGGGTTGGAGCTAATAAACCCGAGGAAAAGGTGAGTACTTTGAATTCAGTCTTGGGCCTTGGTATGGGAAACTGGTGTGAAAAGGCATGTGACAGGAAGACCTAAGTATTGCCTATGGTCAGCCATCCGGAGTCATCTACTTCCAGGGGTGAAGGGCTTGATAGCCCCTGTCACAGACAAATCCAAGACAGGGAAGAATGTCAAGGTCAGAGGGATAGGAGGATTTCAACAAACACCCTGATCCACTGACCTATCAGCTAAATCCATAGTGTCACCTGTTCCTAATATGAAAAATGTGGGAGAACCGAGGGAAACAGGAGCCTGGCAACGGGATGGTGGCATGCAGGCGGCTCGGAAAGACCGAGCCAACTCTGAAGCTCCAATCCCTTTGAAACACTCATGTCACCAGGTCCTCCAGCACAAGACAGAGTTGAGAGGGGGCCTGTGGGAGGGGCAGCAATTGCAATGCTCTCTGATCTCCATGGTGATGGGAGGAACCCAAGTATTGGAAAGGGGACCACTTTTCCTAGGAAACATGGCTGGTGTAATAAGATCCTGGGTCAGGGGGAGTTCTGACAGATTCTTGGTTGTGATCCCCCAAAATGATTTATATAATGAAACCAGTCTAGGTCTAAAAGAGGTGGACTAGGGCCAACATAATAGAGTCACCACATCCTTGAGTCAGTTTACAGACAGAGCTACAGAAGGACAGTCTAGGGACCCTTGAGGAAAGACTTGGAGATATATACTATCTATCATCTAGCTATCTATTATATCCATGTATCTATATCCATATTATCTATATATCTCACTTCTGCTTTCCACATAGGAGGCTGCAGCCCTTTACATAGATAATTCTTGTGTTGCCAAACCTTCCAAGGACTAATGGATGTTGCTTCTAAACAAACATGAATTCTTGGGGATTGAAACACTGCAATGTGAAGAGCAATCAAGATGTGACGTGCTGTCTCTGCAGGCAAGCCAGGCCATGCATCTCCTAGTCACACCTGCTGAATTCTTGACTTGATTTACCAAGTTCCTCCTCTCCTGGGAAGGCATGAGTGTGAAATAAGCCAGGATTGACACTATATCCAACCCCACCCTATATGGCGGCACGTTAAACACACTGCATCCCTTTCATCAGAGAGAGGACAGTGTTTTCTCAATGGAATAGAGAGTTGTTCTGGATTTAGGTTTTTCTTTGTTCACCACTCTCTTATCAACATCTGTGGGCTTAGTACATGCCTCATATAACAAATATGTACCATATGTAGCAGTTATCAATCACAGTAATGCTGCATAACGAGCAACCACAAAACCTCCATGACATACAGCACGTGTTTGTTTCTTAAACACCTAGGATCAGCTCAGGATTACCTGGGTGGCTCTGCTGATCTTGGCTGGGCTTGTTCACAGCTGGGGGTTGGCTAGCAATCAGCTGGTGTGGCTGCTTATAGCTGGGGGTATGTCTCTCATCCTCCTGAGACCACTGAACCCTCTCCTTATGGTGATGGTAGAAGTACAAAAGAACAGGCGAAAATACAGAAGGCCTCTTGAGGCTTAGACTTGGAACTGGTATACTGTCACTCACCTCATCCTGTTGGCCATAGCAAGTCACCTTGGGTGGGGAATATAATATTCCTTTAGGAGAGGAATTCTAAAGCCGCATGACAAAGAAACAGATGCAGGGAGGAGTGAAGAATTGGAGGCAACGCAATCACTGTACCATAGTATACCTCAGTACATTGCTAGTAACCAAGGAATTTCTTCCCATTGATGTATATCCCACAGACCCCCATAATCATTATAAGAAATAGTGGCATATCCAGGCAGAGAAAGACAAGTGCCAAATGATTTCACTCATCTGTGGAGTATAACAACAAAGCAGAACTGAAGGAACAAAACAGCAGCAGACTCACAGAACCCAAGAAGGGACTAGCGGTTACCAAAGGGAAGGACGTTGGGGGGTGGGTTGGAAGGGAGCAGTAATGGGATTAAGGGGTATTATGATTAGCATACATAATATGGGGGGCACAGGGAAGGAAGTATAGCATACAGAAGATAAATAGTGACTCTATAGCATCTTACTATGCTGATGGACAGTGACTGTAATGGGGTATGTGGTGGAGACGTGATAATAGAGGGGAATGTAGTAACCACAGTGTTGCTCATGTGAAACCTGAGCATAAGATTGTATATCAGTGATAGTTTAATTAAAAAAAAAACTTAAAAAAAGTCATATGCTAAGGAAAACAAACCTTTTTTGATGAGAGATGCTACCTTCTGACCTTGGAAGTCGCTTGGCCATATGTGATATATGTCCCAAACCTACAATGTGTCCATGGTTGGAACAAAACTCCAGGAACAAGGAATTGAAAACAGAGGTGTATTTCCTTCCATTACGTCTAATTACCCACTCTAAAAATTTTAGCTTTCCGGTCCAGCCGTCAGGAATTCTGTTGATTAGTTTTATTGCCCAAGGGAGTTTTTCCAGGAGGAGACACCATGGTTCCATAGAACTTGAGGCTGAGACTATCCCCTAGTCCTAGGTCTAGCACCCTTAGTGTTCCTCTTACTGCTAGAAAAATAGACAAAAAGAGGATTACAGTGATAACTGAGATTGGCTCTAACCACAGAGTAGACATATAGTTGGTTACTGCTTTTTTTGTTGTTGTTATCTATTGTCATGTAATAATTCTAAAACCTAAGGACTTAAAATAACAATCAACAGTCATGTATTTGCTCACAGCTCAGCAGTCTGGGTTGGGCCCAGCCTGATGGCCTGCTGTCTTACCTGAAGTCATTCATAAAGCTGTAGTCATGTATCTGGAGACTCAACTCGGGCTCCCTGAATGGTCAGTCTCTAGCTTGCCTCAAATCAACAGTTTTTTGCTGACCAATGAAAAGCTCTCCCAGTCAAACCCAAATCTGAAGCTGCTGCTTCAAGTGCACAGACAACAAAGCAAACCTATGAGAAACATGAATAATCAAGAAAACACAGCACAAAGGAAGAAAACAAATCAGTAACCAACCTGAAAGAAATGGAAATCTTCAAATTGCCTGAAACAGCATAGAAAATAATCATCTTTTAAAAGTCAGTGAAGTTATAAAAGAACATGGATAGACAACTAAATTAAATCAAGAAAATGATACGTGAACAAAATGAGAATATCAGAGATAGAAACAATTTAAAGAATACGGGAGCTGAAGAATACAATAACTAAACTGACAAATTCATGAATGGAGTTCAAAAGCAGACTTGATCAAGCAGAAGAAAGAATCAGGAACTTGAAGACAAATCATTTGAAATTATCCAGTCAGAGGAGCAAAAACAATGAAAAAGAGTGAAGAAAACCTAAGAGACTTACAGAACTCCATAAAGTGAACAAATGGGTGCATTATGGGAGTCCCAGATGGAGAAATGTGGGCAGAGGAAGGAGGGAAGGAGGAAGAAACCAGCAGAAAGCTTATTTTAAGAAATAATGACTAAAAATTTCCTAATGCTGGGGAAGCAAAAGAACATCAGATTAATGAAGTCCAAAGAATCCCAAGAAGGTTGAACTTGAAAAGATCTATACCCAGACACAGAATAATGAAATTCTCAAAAATCAAAGAAAGATGATTTTGAAAGCAGCAAGACCCATCACAAACTACATAGTAGGTAGCCCCAATAAGACAGTCAGCAGATTTCTCTGCAGAAACCTTGCACTCCAGGAAAGAATGGGATGATATACTCAAAGTGTTGAAAGAAAAACTGTCAACCAAGAATATTATACCTGGCAAAGCTATCCTTCAGAAATGAAAGGAAGATAAAGGGTTTCCAAGACAAATAAAAGCTGAGGGAGTTCACCTGCCTTAGAAGAGATGTCAATGAGTTCTTCAAGGGGTTACTTACGGAGGCATGTCTTGGGTGGCAGCAGACCTCAGGGAGGGCTTCTCTCTCTTGTCCTGTACCCTCTGGGTGTCCTAGGGCCCCTTTTGCAGCCCAACTTGAAAGGGTCTACGTGCAGAAACTTCACCTACTAACTACTGCTAAGGGGTCTGGTGTCCTGCAGCTTATCACTATGTTCCATCAGGGGCCATGTTGGGGAACAGATGCACAAAGCAAGGCATCCGGTTAGGCTGACAACGTTTCACAGGAGGGAGAGCGACGTGAAGGCCCCTGGGAAGGTAAGCACATGACGGACCCCACGGGCTGGAGTCACTCCGGCTCCACGCTGAGATCCCGCAGTGTTTATCTTCATGTTGTTTTCCATAGTGGCTGTATCAATTTGTATTCCCGCCAACAGTGCTCAAGGATTCCCTTTTCTCCATGTCTTGCCCACACTTGTTATCTTTTTTCTTTTTCCTAATAGCCATCCAAACAGATGTGATGTGATACCTCACTGTGGTTTTGATTTGCATTTCCCTTATATTTAATGATGCTGAGTGCCTTTTCATACACCTGTTGACCTTTTTGTGTGTCTTCTTTGGAGAAATGCTTATTCAGATCTTCCACCCACTTTTAAATTGGATTATTTAATTTTTTTTGCCATCGAGTTGTGTGCATTCTTTCTATCTATTTTGGATATTAGCCCCTTATTAGATGTATGGTTCACAAATGTTTTCTTCATTGCACAGGTTCTCTTCACTCTGTTGATCATTTTATTTCTGCATAGTTTGGTGTCGTCCCTCTTGTCTATTTCTGCTTCTGTTGCCTGTGCTTTTGGTGTCATATCCAAAAAAAATATTGCCAAGATGCATGTCAAGGAGATTGTCTGTTATGTTTTCTTCTGATAGATTTTATGGTTTCAGGTTTAAGACTTTAATCCATTTTGAGTTGATTTTTGTACATGGGGTGAGATAAGGGTCCAATTTCATTCCTTTACATTTGGGTATCCGGTTATTCCAGCACGACTGATTGGTACCGCTGTCAAAGATCAGTTGACTGAAGATGCATGGATTTATTTCTGGCACTCTATTCTATTCCATTGGTCTATATATCTTTTTAATCCAGTATCATACTGTTGTTTTTACTGTAGATTTGTAATGTATACTGACTTGGCCTTCCAAGCGCACCGTCATACATTGTTAGTTGGAGCTCAGTTTGGTACTCTTTGTGGAGGCCAGTTTGGCAACAACAATCCAAAATTTGAAATGCACATGCACCTTGAACAACAATTCCAGTTCTAAAGATTGTGCTAATAAGCTTCCGCTTGTGTGCAGTGACACATGTTCAAGGATGGTCATTCCACTATTGTCGGTAGTGAGAAAAGACCAGAAGCAACCCGCGTGCCCATCCGTGAGAGACTGGGTAAACAGATTATGGTGAAGTCGTTCAGGAATAGTTTACCACCATTAAAAAGAATGAGGCAAATCTATACGTACTAATGTGGCAAGATTTTCAAAATATACTAATTTGTCGAGTAAATAAAACAAAGAATGCATGTGGTAGGATATCATTTATGCAAAAAAAAATAGGTGGAGAATGGCAGATTGGAGAAATATGTGTATGTAGACACACATGCATATAGCATATATAAGTATATCAATTAAAATATAATTAAGCAAGTAAATGAATAAACGTTACCTCTGAAAGCACACACAGGAAATTGGCAGCACTAGAGGGACTGAGCCTAAGGGGGGACACAGTGGCAGGTACTTGAAGGGGAGGGAAACACACTTTTCTCCATGGAACATTTTACCCAGTTAAAAGTCTTCCCATCCCATGGCCACTGTCCCTGTCGCCGGGTTTTCTTCTGGGTTGCAGCGCGGGTGCCCTGCCCCACGAGTCCCGCTTGGGTTCGGGCTGGTCGTCCAGGGGCAGGCGCAGCGCGGTTGGCAGGGAGGACCGGCAGGTTCCCCAGCTTCGGGCTTCAGCACAGCAGCTGCCCAGGGGCCCGGGGGCCCGGTCAGGGGGCGCTGGGGTGGCTGGGGCACGTGAGCGAGACCGGGGGATCGTCAGACACACGGTGACCGTCAGGACTACCCTCACACGCTCACGCGCGCGCACACACACACACAGAGCACGATCAGCTGTGCCGGCCCCTCACCCTCTGATGACAGTGACATTGCAGCCAGCACGGGAACTGCCTGTGCTAGGGCTTAGGCGGTGTTCTGATGACTCCGCTGCGTGTGTGTGACTGTGTGCGTGTGTGGGTGAGTGTATGTGTGTGGCTGTGTGTGCATATGTGTGATTGTGTATGTGTGAATGTGTGTGCGATTGTGCATGTGTGTGATTGTATGTGTATATGTGTGGGTGATTGTGTGTATGTGTGTGATTGTGTGGTTGTGATTGTGTGTGATTGTGTATGTGTGCATGGTTGTGTGTATGTGTGTGATTGTGTGGTTGTGATTGTGTGTGATTGTGTATGTGTGCTCGTGCGTGCGGGAGGAGGGCAGGGGGCTGGGGCACACACCTGAGCTCTCCGAGGCGTCTGGGAGGCTGTCCCGGGCACGTGGTGAGAGCGCCCAACACGGGCGGGCGTTCAGGACGCGCACGGAACAAGGCTCAGCCCCCTGGCGGCAGCCTGGAGTCCCGCCCCTTCAGGACAAGCCTAGCGGGGGCGGGGCACCTCCCGCTGGCTCGCAGGGGCCTCTGTGTTTGTGTGTCTGTGTCCGGTGTTCTCTGTGTTTATCTCAAAATCTGTTACTTCTACAGGTTCGTGCGTGTGACCTGCGGCGTGATCCGGTGTTGGGGGCTTTCCATGTGCACGCTCTTGGGTCAGTGTGCTGGAGTCTCAGTGTGTCAAACAAGGCCTGCCGGTTAGAGGGTGCGTCTGAATCACAGGCATGAGAGCATCTCAGCTGCGATGCCTCTGTGCTAGAGTGTGTGTGTGTGTGTGTGTGTGTGTGTGTGTGTGTGTGAGAGAGAGAGAGAGAGAGAGAGAGAGAGAGAGAGAGAGAGATTTGGCTGATGAGTGTCACTGCATGTCTAGGACCCATCATGTGTCTTTTTTTTCCAGAAAGAGCAAGAATTATTTATTTACTTTTCCAGCTTTTGAGGTGTAACTGTCCAATAAAAATTGAACACATTTGAAGTGCAGAATGTGATGTTTTATATAAATGTACAATGTGAAATGATTATGTCCAACAGTTAATGTTTCCTTCAGCTCCCGTAGTTATTTTCTTTCGTTTTTTTGTCCTGAGAACACTTCATGCGGGGGAGGGAGGTCGCTGTGTGCCCGGGCAGACTTCCTGTGGCTCGGGAGCCTGCCCGTGCCCAGCACTGAGCCCAGGCCTCCCCCGCTCTGAGCCCCAGGTTCTTGTCGGTCTGCGGCTGCAGAGCCTGAGCTCAGTGGGCTGGGGGCTGGCGCCAGCAGGATGGTTCGAAGGCCATGTGGAAGACTCCAGTGACGGGGACAGTGCTGCAGGGCAGCTGAGCGTCCGGGAAGAGAGGGGGAGGAAGAGGCCCGCTGACCTCGCATCCTAGTAAGGATAGAAGTGTAGGCAGCGCACCAGCGGCCTGCCCCGCCTTCAGATACTTTGTAATCCCGTGGCGTGTGAGTGGTTCAGGACCCCACACCCCTCAGTGTGCGCCTTGGCGTACTGAAGCTGAAGGAGTGAGAAGACACCGGGGGGCAGGGGAGGAGGGACGCTCCCTCTGACCTCCGCCTCTTCTTCCCTGACTCAGGTCCTCGAGCCCCCAGGAGGCGCACCCTTCCTGTCCTGGGAGGAAAGCGCATCCTCATCTCTAAGTTCAGAACCAAGCGGAAGTCCAGCAAAAGGCCCCGCTGCTGCTTACTGCAAGTGCCTCACTCCCGAAGGCGTCCGTTCCCGCACCACCGTTCACTTTTCATCAACATGCACGTCTCACATAAACTGCTCAGTCTCTTGCAGCTTCCACTCTCTCATAAAGGCTCTCATGTCACGTACAACTTACACTAAATAAGCTTGTAAGCTTTTCTTCCCTAAATCTGTCTTTGTCAGCTTCATTTTCAGATCCAGCTAGGGACCCTTAGGAGGTTTCAAAGAACACTTCTTCCTCCCCTACACAGTATTTAATCCTAATATTTGATAACTTACTATCCGGTTTTTCTTAAGGGGCAAACCAAGACTCAGAAAGTTTAAATGACCCCTGAATTGCAGTTTTCCACACAAGGGGCACAGGGGGGCATTTTTTGGGACCTCTCACACTGGGAGTTTCGTGTTCCAAGTTCGGGAGGCTGGCCTGACTGCTAAGTCATGGTGTGTGTATCTCTAACGTCCCTGCCAAGTCCTAGGTCATCTGGATTTTCGTTTATGTCTTCTTCCAGTTTTATAGTTTTGGTTTTACATCTAGATCTGTGATCCATTTTGAGTTGACTTTTGTAAAGGGTGGAAGGTGCCTAGATTCCTTTTTTGGCGTGCGCGTGTCCGGCTGTTCCGGCACCATTTGTTGAAGAGACCATCTTTGCTCCGCTGAATTACCTTTGTTCCTTTGGCAAAAATCAGTTGACTTTTCATGTGAGTCTCTTTCTAGCTGTTTTGTTCCATTGGTCTTTTCTGTTTTTTCCACATCACATTCTTTTGATCACGGCATATATACAGTATATAGTATTGAACTTAAAAATAAAAGTCAGTTATTTTACCAGCAAAAACGGGTTTATTTGGAGTTAGAAGAGAATTGCAATTCAGGACAAGCAGCTACAGCAGAACACAGGCCAGTCCAGCAAAGGAGAGGGACCTTATTTTATGGGGAGGAAGTAGGGAGGGGTTGTCTTGAATGAAAGTCCACCGGAGAAACGCAGGAGTCGAGGGCGGTGAGGGTTTTCACTGGCTGAGCAGGTAGTCAATTTCTTGCAGGAGGTGCCGTGCACATCTTCCCCTGCTGGGGCCTGTGGTGGACGACTCCTTCCTGCTGAGGATTCTTCCCTTGGGGTCTGAGATGGACAATTCTTGCCAAGCAGTGGTGGTGTGAGAGCTCCCCCTTCTGGCCTCCAGACTCCAGTTAAGTGAGGTTTCCCTTTATTAATTTTCGTATTAGTTAAGTCTTGAAGTCAGGTAGCGTCAAATCCTCCAGCTTTGTTCTTCTTCAGTATCGTGCTGGTTCTTCTGGGTCTTCTACCTCTCCGTATAAATCTCAGAATCAGTTCGTCGATACCTGCAAAATCACTGATGCTTTCAACATAATCCCAGGCTCATTCGTTCAGGGGTCCTTGTCTACTCTGGGGTGTATCCCTTCTGGGAAATGCAGCCTGGCCACGACTCGGTCGGCTCCGTGGCAACCCCAGTTTAGCCAGGACTCCCCTCTCTCTCTTGGGCTGAGCCACTGCTTGATCAGGTCAGGGACAGAGCTCGTCTTCTCCCAGCCTGGTCTGCTTGAGCCTTTGGGACTCTGAACCGGAGTCACCTCCTCCAGGAAATGGGGTGAATCCACCCAAGGACGCTGGATTCCCCATCCCCACCAGCCTCTGCTACTCAGTAGCTGATGGAGCCATCCATAGATGAGCGCTTTTATTGTCTTCTGGGAACACAAAGTCCTACATGCCTGAGTCTGCAAACAGCTCGGGCTGCAGACTTGTCGCAGGCGAAACCAGACTAAAGAAGTTGGCTGCACACGCCGAACTTGAGGACGGGAGTGCACCAGAGTTCACGGAACTGTATCAACTTAAAGATTACTCTGTGTTATTTTTCTCTTCCTGATAAAGAAAAATTTAGCCTTGAGGACTGGGATATAAAAATAAACAGGGAGACTGCAGAAGCGGAGAAGCTCCTCAAGCCTGTGTTTGTGCATGTCGGAGTCTTTGTTTGTCCTATCTCTTTGTTTCATCCCGTACGGTCGCCAACGAGTAGCGGCTCGGGCTTCGCGGGGCCAGTCAGCTGACCTCAGGCCTCCTTCACTGGTTCCTCAGCCCTCCCCTGCCTTGCTTTGCCGCCTGGAGAATGGTTCTCACATTGCCCACCTCACAGAACTTTGGAGAGGGGTACTTACAAACTGGCAAGAAATATTAACGGTTATGTCGTCAACATCATCACCATCAGGCATAAAATAATTATTGCATGTTTCAGTACACCGTCCCCACGTCTCTTGAGCCTTGAAAAACTGTGTTTTATTACAAATGGCTCCTAAACAAAGGAAAACACGTTTTCTACCTTGCTCATGAAGAGAAATGTAAACTAAAATTACCCTAAGGTGCTATAACTCAACTCTCATCTTGGAAAATTTGACAGAATATGATATAACGGTGGGAGCGCAGGCGTGCTCACACAGCTGGGGCGGGGCTGAGAGGCAGCAGCTATGGGAGGCAGTTCAGAAATCTCTACTGAAAGGACACACGCAGGTGCCCTTTGCCTTAGCAATTCAGCTTCAGGGGATTTATACCAGTACATTCACACAGCAGCAGAACTGCCGAAGGGCAAGGCTTTGCACCCAACACTGGCTGCAGAAGCAAAGGACTCAGCTGTCCTGCAGTCAGGAGCTGGTTAAATAAATCAGGTCACAACAAACAGCTGTTCAGGAAGTGAGGAAACTCTCTTTGTAACAATAGGAAAAGCTGAGGGGCGCTGGTGAAAGTGAAAAGAAATCGAGGCACAGAACAGTGTAAGGAGTGCCACCCTTTGTATAAAAAAGGGAAGAAAGGAAAATATGAGTATGCAAACAGAAAAATATCTCATATTTACACAAATATAGAATTATGTATAATCGTGAATCTATGTATTGCAAGGATATGTAGTATATATTACATAATTACATATTTTGTTGTATATATTATATTGTATTCATAAGATGTTATAGATTATATTACAGATTTAAAATCTTTATATATTTGTAAAATATATTTTATGTTTTCAGTAAAGTCATGTATGTTAGATATATTCGTGTGGAAATGTATGTTGTAATGGAGATACATGCATGACTGTACACCAGTGATAGTCACGACTAGAGGTGTGCAAATGCGTATCAGATGCCTATGTTATACACTTACACAGTCACCTTCACACACGCATGTATGCATAAAGGAGCTGGGGAAGGGCCCTAAGAACGATTACCGCGGTCACCTGCGTGCAGGTGGCCTACGGGCGGCGCACACACTGCGGGAGGAAGACTTTTCGCTGCATACTGCTTGCTGACTTAAGAATGTTTAGACAGTGTATTACTCAACAGCTAAGGAAAGCCTCGGAGGACGCAGACCACCCAGCCCCTCAGCCGCGTCCTCGCGCGCCCCCCAGTGGAGACCGCAGGGGCCGCCTGCATCTCGATGCCGGCGCGGCAGCCGCCTGCGGAGCGCATACGCAGAGCCGGCAATGCGCACGCGCCGCGTCTGGGCGCGAAGTCCGAGTCCGAGCGGTCCGGTCAGCGAGGCGCCCACGTTGAGGTGAGCGCGTAGGCACCGGGCGCGTATGAGGCACGCGGGGGGGAGCGGGGGCGGGCGCGCGGGCGCTTCAGGGCGCGAGGAGCCAGGGATGTGGCCTCGCGTGGCTGACACGAGGGCGGCGTCGGAGGGCCAAAAGCAGCGGCTTCTGCCGGAAGGGGCGGGCAGGCCGCGCGGCGGGCCGGGGCGACCTCGGGTGTGTGTGTCTGAGGAGAAGAGGGGACTGGGGAGGACCGGGCGCGGAATAGCCGCCGGCTCGCAGCCGGCTTCTGCTTCTCGGAGCCGGCCCCGCCCAGCTTGGCCCCGCCCCTCCGACCCGGGCCCCGCCCAGCAGCCCCCCTCAGGCCCAGGCCCCGCCCCACCTGCCCCTCAGACCCGGGCCCTCTGTTCCCAGGCCAGGCCCCGCCCCTCCGACCCGGGCCCCCGCCCCTCAGGCCCCGCGCCCTCTGTTCCCAGGCCAGGCCCCGCCCCCCAGGCCCCGCGCCCTCTGTCTCTCGGGCCAGGCCCCGCCCCTCTCCGTGTCCTCCCGGCTCCCCCGCTGCCCTCCTTCCCAGCCGCGCGCCCCTGGCCGCGAGCTGCCCGCCGCTTTGCCTGCCCTGCGCTCGGCGCCCTGGCACCTCTCTGTTCGCTCCCTTCGGCCCCTGCTTCCCGTCCCACCGCCCCGCTGGCACCCGGCGCCGTTGGCCTCCATTCCCTTCTCAGGACACTGTCAGCCCTGCTGCTCCGTGAGTTCTTTACTGCTCTGAAATCAAGAACCCACCACATCTGTTAGGGTCCCGTGGTTTTGTCATTTAAACGTTCGACGCGCTGGCTGCTGTTGGCAGTACTTCCAGCGCGACGTCTCCCTGTTCCCAGAAGAGCCCCTGCGGGGAGACAGAGGGGCTGTTGGGGTGAAAAGTAAATACTGTCTTTCTCCGTTTAGGAAACTTTGCTCGCCGCTCTGCTTTGTTTCAAAACTTGCAAGATTTTTTACATGAAATTGCAGAGTACATGCTTTTGCCTTACTCATTAGTAGATAAAGAAGTTAGGTTTTAGGATAGTATGCGTCATAAGGTGTCGATGACCAATGTTCCAGAATACAGAAACTGTTTACTTGCCGTATCTCAAATAAATACTTATTTAATAGTGAATATTTAGAGATGAAATTATATTAATTCTAAGGAACTTTTTGGTCAGTGGAGAAATCAGAAGTGCAATTACGAATTATTAAGAAAATAGTAAAAGTAAGATTGGTGACAGCCCTTAAATTTTGACATAAATCCAAAAGTAACAGCTTTCAATAGTCAAGAAAGAATGAAGATAAATTGTGTATTTGTTTCAGGAGGTTCTCAAAGTCCCCCAAATAAGCAAATGAACAAAAGAAAACTGATAAAACTAATGAAACCAGGAGTAAGAAGATAATAAAGATAAATTAATACATGAGAAAGCTAAAATAATAGTTGGAATTAGAAGCTGGTACTTGGGATGAGAGAAAGTGGCAGTAAAGAAAAAATAGTGAACAGAAAAGACAAATTAGGAATAAAACAGCATTATTGATTATAAAGGATAAAGTTACATACTTAGGAGATTTAATTGTTATAAGAATACTCTGCTCAATCATGTGTTATATTACAATTTCAAACAAATGGATGATTTTTCTGGGAAAGTATTTTTTAAAAATTGGGATAAAAAAATAGGAAACCCAAATGGGTTCAGTGGCCATTAAAAAGAACTGAAAAAAGTCATTCCACAGGTTGTTATTAGAGAGCCTTCTGCCCAGATGGTTTTAGTGGTATTGAGAGTTAAAAAATGAAAGTTTAGTTTAAATGTTAGGAAGAAAAAAAACGGTGCCAAGAGCTACTGAGATAAGCGGTTAAAACTTGCAGGATAAAGGATGTAGGCTGAGATCCAAAAGCTAAAAGTTAAAGAAAAGTCGAGTTAAGAATTTATGAAAGAGAAACGGGGAGGGAAGCTGAGAGAGCCTTCTGAGGAGGCAAGGCCATGAACTTCCCCTCCAGTACTTGTGGCCTGCAGGGCCTTGGTTCAAGGTCATACTTCCCCTCCTGGGCCAGGAGGAAGGACTGGGCTCCAGACTCTAGCCTTGGACCTGGCTAGTCTAGGGAGGCAGGCTGGCAGGATCCCAGTCATTCCCATTATTCCTTTCCCAGGATCCGTTCCTGGATGCTACACACCTAGAAATTCAATTCAAAGGACATCACACACCCCAGGGAGGAAGGGATAGCAAATTTATAATTGGTATTGGTGAGAAAGTTTTTATAAGAAATTACACCCTACCCCGGACTAGATTCCAGTTAAACAATTAAAATCAATGTTTAAATAAAGCAACAAGAAAATGTAATTGAATATTTAATTGTTTTTGAATGGATAGTGGTAAATTGGACTTAAAAAGGTTAAAATTCTGCAAAGACTAAAGAGAAGGTGTGGCACAGCTGGAATTTTTTTTTAAGCAAATAGGACAAGGACTATCCTTTATTTATACAGATCCTTCACTAATCGTCAGAAACACTCTACTGGAAAAAGGGCAAAGGAAAAAAGAAATATAATTGGCTAATAAATCTGAAATAAACAGTAAGCTTTATTATTAATTGAAGGAATTGCAGAATTAAAGAATAAACTTTTCAGCTGTCTAATTGGCAACAACCGATTTTGAGGAATGGTAACATTCTTGGCTGGCAGAACGGGCTGTAATTTGCAGGGTCTAGTACAAAACGAAAATGTGGGGCCCCTGGTTTCCCCCAAGTGGCAGTTTTGTTTGTGGTTTCATAGAATGAATGTAGCTTTTATAGAAGAAAAACATTAAAAATGTTTCTGATTATAGGAGAAATAAAGGTTCATTGTAGAACATTTTGAAATTAAAAAGTAGTTTTGAGGGAAAAAGTAGAAAATCACCTGTAAAAATCACTTAAAAATCTCACACTTCATAGATAACCCCCTGGTCCAATATTTTTATTTGGTTTACTTCCCAGTGATTTTCCTTGGCTTTGTGTGGCTAAGCATATACTCTATGTATGAGTTTGTTTCCTGCTTTTTTCACTTGTTATAACCTCGATGCTTCTCCACAACTATAACACAGATACAAGTGTTTTTTTAGTGAAATACACATTCAGAGAAGGTCCCAAACCATAAGTGTTGAGCTCAGTTTTCACAGTGAACATACCATCCGTGTCATGAGCTCATAGATTAAGAGTCAGAACATTCTAGAAGCCCCTCATGCTGTCTCCTCCCAGGAGTTAACAGTGCCCCACTCTAGTCCCAACTGTAACCACTCGTCTGACTTCTGACACCTTAGATTCATTTTGCCAATTTTGATCTTTATATAAATGGAAATCATAGAATGTTGACTTCTTTTTTTTATAATTTATTTTATTTTAGTATCATTAACCTACAATTACATGAGCAATATTGTGATGATTAAACTACCCCCTTCATCAGGTCCCCCCCACCAACCCTATTACACTCACTGTCCATCAGTGTAGTGAGATGAGAATCATTACTTGTCTTCTCTGAGCTGTACAGTCCCCCCCGTGCCCCCCCACCCTATGTCTGCCAATCGTAATGCCCCTTTTACCCTCTTATCCCTCCTTTCCCGCCCTTCTTCCCCAGTCCCTTTCCCTTTGGTAACTATTAGTCCGTTCTTGGGTTCTGTGAGTCTGCTGCTGTTTTGTTCCTTCAGTTTTTTTTTTTCTTTGTTCTTATACTCCACATATGAGTGAGATCATTTGGTACTTGTCTTTTTCGGCCTGGCTTATTTCACTGAGCATAATACCCTCCAGCTCCATCCATGTTGTTGCAAATGGTAGGATTTGTTTTTTTCTTATGGCTGAGTAATATTCCATTGTGTATATGTACCACATCTTCTTAATCCATTCATCTACTGATGGGCACTTAGGTTGCTTCCATTTCTTGGCTATTGTAAATAGTGCTGCAATAAACATAGGGATGCATCTGTCTTTTTGAAACTGGGCTGTTGCATTCTTGGGGTAAATTCCTAGGAGTGGGATTCCTGGGTCAAATGGTATTTCTATTTTGAGTTTTTTGAGGAACCTCCATACTGCTTTCCACAATGGTTGAACTAATTTGCATTCCCACCAGCAATGTAGGAGGGTTCCCCTCTCTCCACATCCTCGCCAACATTTGTTGTTGTTTGTGTTTTGGATGTTGGCCATCCTCACTGGTGTGAGGTGATATCTCATTGTGGTTTTAATCTGCATTTCTCTGATGATTAGCGATGTGGAGCATTTTTTCATGTGCCTGTTGGCCATCTGAATTTCTTCTTTAGAGAAGTGTCTATTCATGTCCTGTGCCCATTTCTTAATTGGGTTATTTGCTTTTTGTTTGTTAAGGTGCGTGAGTTCTTTGTATATTTTGGATGTCAACCCCTTATCAGATACATCATTTATGAATATATTTTCCCATATTGTAGGATGTCTTTTTGTTCTACTGATGGTGTCCTTTGCCATACAGAAGCTTTTCAACTTGATATAGTCCCATTTGTTCATTTTTGCT
>JAQQAC010019400.1:18682623-18715474 GCA_029783875.1 Phataginus tricuspis | reverse complement strand
TGGATTTTCTATTCTGTTCCACTGGTCTGTGGGTCTGTTTTTGTGCCAGTACCAAATTGTCTTGATTACTGTGGCTTTGTAGTAGAGCTTGAAGTCAGGGAGCATAATTCCCCCTGTTTGATTCCTCCTTCTCAGTATTGTTTTGGCCGAATTTTAGAATTATTTGTTCCAGTTCATTGAAGAAAGCTATTGGTAGTTTGATAGGAATTGCGTTGAATCTGTGGATTGCTTTAGGTAGTATAGACATTTTGACTTCTTTTTTTGAGCCTAGTTTCTTTCATTCAACAGCAAGATACATCCATATTCTCAATTCTTTTCATAGAGTTCCAGGGCATCAACATTCCATTCTGTGGCTCTGTCTTCTCTCTAAAACTATTGTGTGATTTTTTTTTTCATCTTGAACATTCTGTAGGGTATATAGGAAAATACCATTATGGCTTTCATTCATATTTCTTCAATAACTAATGAAGTTAAGCCCCATTTCATACTTTTATTGGACATTTTGTGTAATACCTGCTCGAATCTTTAACATTTTTGCTCTTGTTTTGTCTGTTTTTTTCTTATGATTGGTATGAGTTCTTTATGTATTTTGCTTATGAGTCCAGTCCTTTATAGGATGTATGTATTGTAAGAATTTTTTCTCATTCTGTATAATACATAGTTGTTTTAGCTCATTTATTTTTTGAAATGAAATTCTTCTTTTGTTCATCAAATCAGTTCGGTTCATTGTGATTTGGGGCTCAAGTCTCTTTTCCCTTCAATCCCATTTCTGAAATATTTCTAGCCCCTGTGCTTGTGTTTTTTCCAGCCCTGGGAATTCTGAGGCAGCATCATGTTTGTAGATGTGCAAATCTTTGTGAATGTGTGTTTAGGCATTTGTGTGGAATGAGCTAACTCCCTTTGCTTCAGATCACTTCCATCCCATTGTCCAGTCCTAGCTGTGCGGGCCATTGGTAAATTTATGTAATTTCTGCAGGTCCTTAGGTTTCTGTTTCCTTTCTTCGTCTGATACAACTCTGCCCATCAACCTTCCACACTAGGGTGCCCTGGAGCAGTTTGCCTTTAAAGCACCTCCATCCTGTGAAGGACCAGGCTCTAAAGATTCTTCACATGACAGGTTTTGCCCATCTTGAGGAATCCCAGCCCTTTTGTCTACAGGATCAAGAAGAGAATCCAGAAACCATCCCCATAGGAAACCCAGGGGCTCTCAAAGTTCCTCATCGGAAGTTTTGGTATTTTCAGTAGTTGTCAGTGACTGGGCCTCTCCAACCGTTAGGCCAAATCCAGGAGCTCTGCCGGCAGTGGCTGCAGCCAGAGACCCACCCAAGGAGCAGGTGATGAAGCACCTGGTGCTGGAGCAGTGTCCGAACACCCCGCCAGAGAAGGTTCGCATATGGGGGAGGTCCAGACGGCCCGAGGACAGCAAGGAAGCAGGAACCCTGGTGCCGAACTTGTTCCAAATGTGGGGAGAGAAAGGTGAGAGGAAGGAAGCGACCGCTGTTTCTGTTTATTGAATATTTGCTATGAGCCTGGCATGTAATAGGAGCTGAATAAAAATGTGTCGGGTGAATGAATGAAAGAATGAATTCTGTAATCCAGGTGAGTTTGCCTCTCGAGAGCTGGAAGAAATGTTGGGTCTGGATTTGCATTAGTACTTATATTTCTCTGAGAGTGCCCCTCCCTCCGGCTTTGTTCCCATCCCCCAACATTTCTTCTCCAGCCTAAACTTTAGTATCAACACAGGATAAGACAACACACACTGACGAGAAAAGAGGGCATAAAGTGTGGAAGCTGTGAGGCCTGGAAGTTCAACCTCTGCCAAATATTGATTAGTCCCTTGGAAACTCAAGTTCTAGATTGGAATTAAGGGCATTTCAATGAGAAAATGCACTCCTCACAGACTTCGAATGAAAATGGCACTAACTAAAAAGAAGTGTTTGGTTGTATAGAGGGAAAGAGAGAGAATGTCAGGGGAACAAAAAATATGAATCCAGGCTATAGTTACCTCTGGAGATAAGGCTGGGGTGCTTATAGGAAAAAGCACATGGCTAGATGTAAGTTTTGGGGAATGTTTTAGTTTTGGGGTTAGGTAATGAGTTCCAGGCCTTAATTATACTTACAATATATGTAAGTGGATAAATGTAGAATAAACATGAAGGTTATGCATGGCTCAAGGCTGATATCATCAATTAAGGATATGGTTAATCCAGTCTGTGCACCTGCTTTCCTTAAAGGAATTTTGAAGATGCTAATGGCGAACATGTTGAACACTCACAATGTACTATATTCTAAGTGTTTTATGCACATTAATGTATTTACTTCTCTTAATAGCTCTCAATAGCTCTTGAAGTCAGTATTACCCTTTTGTAGATGAGAACAAAGAGGCACAAAGAGGTAGGGTCACTTTCCCGTGGCCCCACAATTAGTAATGGCAGCCTGAATCAGGGCAGGCCTCGGTGGCCCGTGGGCGCAGGGGTCTGTTCTCTGAATCCTGGTGTTATGCTGCCTTGGGTGGTCATGGGGGATATTGTCACAGGTTGGAAAACTGGCCAAAGGCACAGAGCTATTGGTGGAACTGTAGTTAAGGGGAAAGGAAAGGAAAGGCTCCCCGGGGTCTGAGAAAAAAACAGATTAATGACGGGCATTTTGAAAGCTGCTACAGGCTAGGAAGGCCTTCCAGGTCCAGGTCTCTGTAGGGAAGGTGGTGGCTGTCTTCTAGATCAAGGAGTGAAAAAGATGTAGGAAAAGCTTAATAATAAGAGCTGCTATTTTTTTAATGCCTGCTGTTTGCTTTGCATCTGTAATGTTGAATCCTTATGAGAGCCCTTAGAATGGAGGTGTGAGGTTCCCTGGTGACACTGAGTGGATAGTAAGGCTGGGGACCCCTGATGCAGAGGGACCTTCCGTTCTGTTGGGAAGGCAGTGGGGAGCCATGGAAGGGTTTAGAGCTGGGAAAGGACCAGAGCTCGTTCTTGGGCCTTGCTGTATTGCACTGAGAAAAGATTTCTGTGGTCTTACTCTTACCTCAGGAAATCCAGAACCACTGCCCCTCCCACGGTGGGCAGTGGGTATGGGGTGGCGGGCCACTCTGCGTCTGCAGATGCTGTGAGCAGGACTGGACTCAGCCCCGTGTCACCCCTTTCTCCCCTCAAGGTCTCCCTGCTCCAGACTCTGTCCCTGTAGGAGCGAGGACCACCAGAGAGCAGCAGAAGGACACCGAGGCGTCTGGCGCCCTGCTGTCTGCTGGGTTCCAGGTGACTTAGCGCTCCAGTTGGAAATCTCACCCTCCTGATGTCCGGACCTTCCCTAGTAGTTAAGCCACATCCTTACTCTAAGTCTTTGTATCCGTGTCACCTAGCTGAGCCTTTCCCTGGCTGCCCTACCTGAGATTTCTTTCTGACTCTTTGTACCCCCTTCCCTGCTGTATTTCTCTGTGGTCTTTATCACCATCCCACATACTAAATCTAACATTTTCCCTCTTTTCCTATCTCTTGAATGAATTGGTTTTTATTGTTTAGTATTCAATTTTTTTTTTGTCCACTGTCAGCTTACTCAAAACAACTTTGATGTGGCCTGCACTGTCATCATTTTTATGTATGAAACAAATGGTGGCTTTTACAGGGATACAGTAGTGTTGTGAGGTGGTCTTTCTTGTTTGTTTTTTCAGAAATGTGTTCCTTAATGTTCCTCTTGAATCACCTTTTGAAACCTGAGGACAATTTATGAAATTAACATGCTGTACTTCCTTTAGAACCAGAAAAAAATCAGGGGTGGGTGGTGACTGGGAAAGAATTGTCTGAGAAGGTTCCTTGAGGGGGAGATAAGGAGAAAAGGTTGAGAAACACTATTCTAAGATCCCGAGAGTAGCCTTCTGGGTAGTCCGGCCGAGGTGGAGATGCCCATGGGGCCTGAGCTGATGTGAACGAGGAGTTCATAGACCAGCGGGTCATGACACGCACGGCAGCGCCTGCCCGGCCAAGAGGCCCCTCTGCCCCAGCTTCAGCTCCTGGCACGTGTGAGAATGGGGCCTGGCTCCCCAGATCTGATTTTTTAAGAAGCCAAACTCCAGCTAATAATATAAAATCACATTTTTTGGTCTTGACAGCTTATATGAATTTTTTAAAAAGAGTAAGAAACCCACGTGGACCAAATAAATCCCTCTGTAGGAGTTGGGCAGCCAGTACATGATTTCTCGTTTAAATCAAATATTCATTGATCTGTATAATGTTTCCCTGAAAACACAAAAGATGTGTATTAATACAATGGGTATCATACTCTTATGTGGTCTTCTAGTATCTGTTTTTTAAATTCAACCTTGGGTTACCAAGATGGTTGGGTGTCACTATAGTTAATTAGTTTGACTTGTTGGAATATTCTTCCATCGTGTGACCATATCATAATATATTTATCTTTTTCACTATAAATGGACATTTGGGTTTTTTCCAGGTTCTGGGTGTTACAGCATTGTGGAGAATATATCTGTCTCCAAGTACACATACCTAATATATTCCTAAATATGCCTAGGAATAGAATTCCTAGGTCCAAAGTGGTTTACCAGTTTACATTTCCCTTTGGGTCTTGCAAGAGGTCCCACAGGTCCACATTCTAGAGACCATTTGCTATTGTCAGACTTAGAATTTTTGTTAGTTGAGTGGGTATACTTTGTCACTTGGAATTGCCCCCCCGTCTGTGACTAAGATCAATGTCTCTTCGTATTTGTGAGCTCACTGTGCCTCACACACAGAGCACCGAGGTCTGACCTACCTGCACTCACGCAGCTTGTGAGAATGAGAGCCAGGACTTAAACCAAGCTCTTTCTGACCCTGAAGCTGGGGTTGCCGCTCAGCTTTTCAGTCTGTCTTTCAGGGGGCTTAAAGGGGTCTTCCTCCTCCAACCCTAATTTACAGTGACTAGCAAGAACTGTCTCAGAGTGTCCCCTTCTCTCAGGCTATGAGATGCAGGGAGGTCCGTTGCTGGGCCGCTGTAGCCTCTGGACTGGAGCCCCCGGGTTAGAGTTTTCTGGTGCATGGGGCTTCTGCTTCCTGTTCAGGCCGCCATCACGCTCCTTGCCTTCTCACTGGGATGCCGTCTGGATTTTGATCATTTGAGATCGTTTCTGGTGTTTTAGGAGTTGGTGACTTTCAAGGATGTGGTTGTGGACTTCAGCCCAGAGGAATCAACATATCTTAGCGCTGCTCAGAGGAACCTGTACCGGGAGGTGATGCTGGAGAATTACAGGAACCTGGTCTCCTTAGGTAGGCCTGCCTTCTCCACGGAGTTTGGTTTCTGCCCACCAGAGCACTGGTTCTCCACTCTTTTCTGTCCTCCTGTTACTACAGTGGTTCCCATGTCAGTGAGTCTCAACCCAGATCAGAGACAATATTCTAGCACCGAGTTCACTGCTACTCATAGTAGAGTTGACACCGAGCAGTTCATATGTATCAGTATTAGTCTCGACTCCTCTAATCCTTACACTAGTCCTATGCGGGACATTTACAGGTGAGGAAACTGAGTCATGGGGAAGTTGAATTACTTGCCTGAAGCCGCATGGAAGTGGCAGAGCTGGGATTTGACCCCGAGCAGTCCAACTCCATAGCCCACCCCCTAAACCCTGCTGTGCCTCCACGGGGGTTTGCCTCATTAGGTCTCAGCCAGATGAGGCTCGCAGGGACATTTTTGAATGGGTGGAGGAACTGCTGAGAATTCCAGGAGCTCCAAAGTTGT
Source organism: Phataginus tricuspis (assembly GCA_029783875.1). Taxonomy (NCBI): domain Eukaryota; kingdom Metazoa; phylum Chordata; class Mammalia; order Pholidota; family Manidae; genus Phataginus; species Phataginus tricuspis. The sequence continues at coordinate 18,709,750 of JAQQAC010019400.1, read as the reverse complement.
GCTGGCCTTGAATTTGAGAGTCAGAGATTACAGGTCTCTGTTCACCTCCAGGGACAGGGCTGTTTACCTCTCCCCACAAGCTAGATGTTTTTGTTAGCAGTGCCAGGATCCTCTTTTCAATGGCTTTTGGGGGGGCCTGAGGTCTCCTGAAAAACACAATCAAAACCCATCAGCACCCCCAGGCCGTCAGCTGGTGAAATCAGAGAGCTGTGTGGGGAGATGGACGTACCTCCCCTCAAACCTGGCACAGGGCATATGACGTGAACTACGACTTGCCGGTCACAAAGAAGGCTTACAGGAGCACCTTTCCAACCGAGCTCTTCTCTCAGTTACTGCCTTTATGACTTAAAACGGAAGGAATAAGTCAGTTTTATCTTGTTAGCCCTCATCGGTGATCTGGAGGCATTTCTGTGTTCCTGGGAGACTCTCGCTTCCCGTGTCACTACAGGTCCGGGGTTAAGAGAGCTTACATGTCCCCCAGCACAGCGCCTTTCTGAGCGCGAAATGACCGAGTGGGTCACAGGTTATTTTAGGCGGTCTGTGGACCGCAGGGCACCATCCTTCAGTCAGCTGGTGAGAGAGGGACTCCCCCTCTGACTTTCTTTTGAACCTTCGACTGTATCCATAGAGAATGTCAGTCCGGTGCTGACATGGCTCTGCGTCTTGCCGATGTTCCCTCCCGGTGGAGAGAGCAGACCTCAGGGCTAGGCTGCAGGCCGGCGGCCGAAGCAGCCTGCGCTCAGCAGCCTACTGTGTATTGTTATGTCACCTTCAGCTCATTTGCTTTTGCAGAGAGCAGTGGTTCCCATTTATAAGGTTCATTGAAAGCTTCTGTTTAAATGAAGTGTCCTTAAGTTAAAAAGAAAGGTGACCTAAAGACCAACATGAATAAAGGCTAAGTACTGCTCCAAGTGGCTCCCAGAGAGGGCCAGAACGAGGGTCATCCGCCAGCTCGTCAGTGCACTCGCTGTGGGCCGGGTGCTCGCGCAGGTAGTGGGGTGCAGGCGGGTGGGAGTTCCTGCTCCCGTGGATGTCAGGTTCTGGTGCAGTGAGACAGACAAACAGCGAGCTAATGGGTGCTGCCTGCATTGTGTGGTCGGCTATGACGACGCCTGGACTGGGTGGCGGCTAAACAGCACACACCTGTTTCTCACAGCCTTGCAGGCCGGATGTCCAGGATCAGGGTGCCCGCAGCGTTGGGAATGAGGGTTATCACCGGAGGAAAAGTACCAGTTTTCTTTTTGAGTCGGCCCGGTGCTGGGGTAGAGAGCCCGGCTCGCTGCCCTCCAGCCTCCTCTGGGTGGTTCTGACTTTTGGGCTGGGTCATTCTCTGCCGTGGGGGGGTCCTGGGCCCTTACAGGGTATGTGGCGGCAGCCCTGGCCTCCTCCCCCCAGATGTCAGGAGCCCTCCTTCACGCCTCCACGATCGTGACAGCCTGGGGCCAAAAGCATCAGAAGCAGGCTTCGTTTCTCTTGCATGAGTGGGCACCCTCCTCACTCTCGGAGCCCCCGGGGCCCCAGCCGCGAGTGCCACCCCACATCATGAGCCTCTCTTCAACAGGGCACCAGCTCTCCAAGCCCGACCTCATCTCACGGCTGGAGGAGGAGGAGTCCCGTGCGGCGGCGGGGGACAGCGACACCTGGATGAGTCGGGGTGAGTGGCGAGGGGGCGCCGTGCAACAGAACCGTGAAGACTGCCCAGGGTGGAGGCCAGGGTTTCTCCTGCTGCTTGCCCGGCCTGGCCTCTGCCACCACTGCCCACACACGTGCACACTCACACTAAGTCATTCGCACACTCACCCACATCCACACTCAACGTGCTTTCACACACCCAGATGCTCACTCGTGTGCACGTGCATACTTGCTCCCCCAGTCACGCGCAGACGTGTGCTTGCTCGGTCATACACATGTTCCCACACACATTCACTCTCTCACATGTACACTCTGTTCTACCATTTCCCTGAAAGGACCCCACTGACATCTGAATGGTCAAGGACAAGAACCTTCTAGACTTTACCTTCTCCAGCCCGGCTACACTGTGATAGTGTTTGCCATGTTATGGAACCCTCTCTTCTGAACTGGGTCACCAGGTGTATCAGTGAGGATCGCCCTTGTCCTTTGGTCCCCGCAGACAGAAACCCACACCCAGGCTGGCACCAGCCAGGGGCCCACGAGCCCACAGCACTATCAGCTGGGCTTCAGGGACGCTGCACGTAGGCGCTCAGTGATGTTCTCAAGGACCCCAATGAATGGGCTCATTTTCTCTTTCCACTCTGCTAACAAATCCTACATGTGACGTTTTGTCCTGTCCGAAGAGAGTGGTGAGAGCCGGGGAGTCAGGAAGCCTTCTCCAGGGCTCAGGAGCTTCCTTCCCAGAAGCGCTTTCTCAGTGCCCCGGGCTGGGTCACATCCCACTCCTGAGCCCGTAGCTGTGTCCAGGCTGTGTTAATGGACACGGCCCTCCCTGCCTTTTCCTGTGTGGGCACAGAAGTGGGGCCCCCACAAGATCAGGGACCTGCCAAGGGGTCTCCTCCCATCGCCTGCTTCTTTCATCGTCTTCAGTGTAGTCAGTGAAGGCCTCACGAGGGAGATTTGGACAAGACCACATGGAAATCTCAAGGAAGAGGAAGGGTTGCAGGTGGGGGACTAGCAAATGCAGAGGTCCCCGAGGTCCCAATGAGCTTGAGTGTTCCAGAAACAGGAAGAAGAGTGCCAGGGTCTGAGTGAGGCGGAGGGACAGGAGATGAGGTTGCCGAGACAGACACGGGCCAGCCACGGGTGGAGGTGTTAAGTGATGTGTATTCTGTTCCAGGTGAGATGTGCAAAGGTCCCGGAAGGCTTTGAGCCAGGGAATGAGAGGCCATTATCGGCACTCAAGACTGCTTCTGATGTGGTAGCCACTAGACACATGTAGTCATCTTAAATTTACACTAAAGAAAATTACATAAAACTTAAAATTTAGTTTCTTAGTCACACAAGCCGCATTTTAAGTGCCCGTTAGCTACATGTGGCTGATGGCTACTGTATCAGACAGTGAAAGTATAGACCGTTCACCTCATGGCAGCCCCATTCCAAAGCCTCCCCCTGGCTGTTCTGTGGAAAATGAGCAGAGAGACCCGTCGGGAGGCTGCCGAGGTCCGGTGCGCCGCAGCCCGTGGAGGCGGTGCCGTGGTGTGGTGCGCTCAGGCTCGAGGCGTGCTCTGCAGAAGTGGCAGGACACGCTGAGGTGCTGGCCATCTGGCAGGGTGAGGAAGACAGGCGTCGGAGCGCGGGCCTGCCTCTTAGTCTCCCCAGCCGAATCTCCTCTCCCAAGGCCGTTTCCTAAAAGAGCTAGTCCACGTGTTGGCCCAGTGGCCCCTCACTCTGATGACTTCTCACATGTGTGCCAGCTCCACTGTTCCACCTCGTGTGCTTCTTGGGTCTGCGGGTAGGACCACTGTCTTCAGCGTTGTCTCTTTGAGCCACGACCTTGTGCCTGGTCTTCTTGGCTTCAGTTTCTTTCCCACCCAGGCAGTTGCCTTTAGAAAGCACAAACTTTTGACCAGCTTCTTACCTCTCTCAAAAGGAAATCCAGACTTAGCAAAACATTTAAATTCTTCTGAATCCCCATAACTCTTGTTCTGTTAGTTTTGGTCTGTTTCTTCTATTTCTCCTATAATGATGTATCTCTGTGAGTAAAAAGAGTAGAAGAAGTTATACATTTCTTTTAGGTTTGCAGAAAAGACCTGAAGCCACAGCTCTAACTCCAGAGCAAAGCCTGCCCATAGAGAAGTCACCCCTGGGGGCAGGAATGGAGGACGTGGAGGTGGGTGACTCCTGGCGTGTCCGCGCAGGAGGGCTCTCTGATGATTCCCTGGATCCGTGCCAGGTCCACAAGGAGGACGGCTGGAGCCCTGCGGCGGTGAGCGAGCCCAGGACCCTCGCTCAGGAAAGGAGCCATCACGGTGAGCTTGAGGGCAGCTCAGATCCTGCAAAGGCAAAGCGGCCAGAGGGTCTGAGAAAGGGTCCCCAGGGGCGCGCTCCTGGGATTGGCACCAGCCCCCGGCCGGTGGGAGAGAAGCCTTTCCTCCGGCAGAACAGACGCAGCAGACGGGACTTCTGTGCAGGAGGCTGCTGTGCCCAAGAGGCCAGCAAGGGACACGAGCAGGTCCGTGCCAGGCAGAAACCCTTCAAATGTGAGTGGTGTGGAGAAACCTTCCGCCTCATGCCACACCTCACCCGACATCAGAGGACTCACTGCGGCCACCAGTCCCCTGGGTGCGGTGAAGGCGGCCAGCCCTGCAGCCGGTGTGCAGACTTCTGTGGCCGTGTGAGACTCTGTTGTCAGGAGACCTACTATGAATGTTCCCAGTGTGACAGAGCGTTCATCCAGGATGAGCATCTTTTTCAACATCTCAGAGCCCATGAGGCCGCCAACGCCCTTCCGTCCAGGCTGCCCCACAGCAAGATGTATTTGATTCGCTATCGGCGGGACCACGACTACGTGGGCGAGCGGGCCTGCCAGTGCTGTGACTGCGGCAGGGCCTTCAGCCGGAGCTCGCACCTCACGCAGCACTACCGGGTCCACGCCCAGGAGACGCCCTACCAGTGTCGGCTGTGCGGGAGGTGTTTCAGCCAGCCCTCCTACCTCACTCAACACTATCAGCTCCATTCCCAAGAGAAACCCGCCGGGTGCAGCTCCTGTTGAAACGCCTTCAGCCAGAGGACACTCTCCACACCATTGGCTTCCCCTGGGGAGTGACCCCCTGCGTGCTCTGAACGTGAGGAGGCCTTCCACTGCCCCACAACTTGTTAACAAAGTTTGAAAATTCATCACAGTCCAGTGAAAAAACAGCAACGGTTGAGTGAGCATGAAACAATCTTTATGCAAAGGTGATGCCGTGTGTGTCAGTAGTCCCACAGGTGCAAATCCTCACGAAGAATACGTTTGTCGGGCAGGAAAGAAGCGAGCGGTTTGCCCTATTGTGGCCGTATTCACAGGAAGGAGAGCCTTGATCTTGCCAGCTGACAAAATGCTTGTGACCAGCCCCTGGGCTCCAGACAGGCAATCTCGTCTGAGCTTTCAGAGAAGCGTTTACATCAGCATCTTCACCACTCGGGGCGGATCAGTGTGGGCAGAGCGGAACGATTTTCACAGGGTACCCGCGTTGATTCACCCCAAAACTGATGTGACTGGTAACGTTGCCACATATGTCATTTTATTTGGTCTTTTAAGGAATGGCTGGTGTACCTAGTGAGGATATTGATTCTGTTTCTATACGTAATAAAGCAAACTTGAAATTCCAGGTCGTCAGTTGATTTGACCTGGGTTGTAAGTGGAGCAGGAGCAGAACCCAGGGTTTTGTTTGTGTTTGTTTGTTTTGTTGAGACCCCATGAGCACTTGTTTTGTAGCTCGATGCTTGAGCAGCACTTTATTCCTGCCGTGACCTCTGTGAAGGGCAGGGACGTGCTCTGCTGACGGCAGCCGCCCTCCTCTTTAGTGAGCCCGGCTCTGTCCACGTCAGATCCGGGGAGGACTCTTCTGGGGCAGGTTCCGAGAGCTCTCAGGGTGAGGTTCTCACAGCCATTTCTCTTGTGATTCAGGACTAGATGATCACTTTTTGAGACATTAATTCAGGGAGGTATATTTTTGCTAAACACTTTCTTGTAATTATTTTTTTTTTAGATCATAAAACTGGTTGCTAATCAAGTAGAGGTTGGTCTTTTTTGTTGTTGTTTTTGAGGGGTTGGGGTTTCTTATTTTCATTTTCCCTCTTTTTTAAAAAACCTTTTTGAAAACAGTACTTCTGCTCTCTTGGGCTCCAGCATCATCAGCGCAGCCAGCTTCACCTAAAATCCTAGTTCTGTGCTGAGCATACGTCCTCCTTAAAGGTAGGAGCCCTAAGTCACACTAAAAATCTCTCTCATGCCTTACGGCTAGAATGTCAGAGGCTTTCCATCACTGACTTGAATGATGGTCAAACACCAGACATGTCGAAACCAGTTGGACCTGCAGTCCCAGAACCTGGCTTCTTGCCTGGAAGGGTGGGTTGTTCCTATTGTTATTCACTCCCTTGCTTTTCCTCAAGGCATGTTGGAGGTTGATCTGTGACGTGTGGCTCCAAAGTCATGAAATTAAAAAGAAACATGGCTCGCCAGAACCACTCCAGCCAAATGAGTGCTCCACAGCCCCGTTTCGTCATTTCCGACGTTCCTGACAGAACAGTCCTCCTTGGCTGGCCCTGTTTCTCACCAGTCTCCCCGACTTATGTATATTGGCTTCTGACCCTGCTGCACTGCTGTGAGTAGATGTGATGTCTTATTGTTGGTGATGTTGATTAAACTCGCCTTGATTTAAAGTGGTGTCTGCTGGGTTTTTTCTACTGTAAATTTACTACTTCTCTTTGTAATTAATAAATATCTTGTGGGAGGAACTTTGAGACCATGCAAGTACAGATCTTCCTTGACTTACGATGTGGTTATGTCCCAATAGGTCCACCATAAGTTGAAAATATTGTGAGTCAGAAATGTATTCAATACACCTAACCTACTCAACATCATAGCTTAGCCTAGCCAACCTTAATATGCTTAGAACATGTGTATTAGCCTACAATTGGGCAAAACCATCTAACACAGAGCCTGTTGCAAGAGTGTTGGATATCTGATGTTATTTCTTGGGTTTGTTCTAATTTACTGAAAGTGAGAAGAAAATGGTTTATCAATGAATCCGTTGTTGACCCTCGTGACCACGGGGCTGACCGGGAGCTGTGGTTTGCTGCCCCTGCCCGGCATCGTGAGAGAGGATCAGAGCACATGTCACCGAACCATCGTAAGTCAGAGACCATCTTCAGCCTTTACCCACTGAATTCTAACATCTAGCAGGTGGGTCTTAGCCTACAGCCAATATTACTCTAGCATTGCATTGGTGATTTTTTTTATTTCCTTCATTTCTTCTGCATTTATTAATTAGAATTCTCATGTGAGGGAGAGTTGTCCTCCCTGTTTGTTTATTCAGTAATTTATTTGTATCAGGGTGGATATTTATTTTATTCTATGGACTGTAACCACACTGTTGTTACTTATTTTGTCGTGCACGTTGTTTCAGCTCCGTTGGCCCCTGTGGCTTTTCAGCAAGCCCCATCCCTCCCTGATCTTCCCCTCGCCTCCAGGACGACCCTGTCATGCCCTGTGGTGGTCCCCGCCTCGTCACTGTCCTATGACACCTCCTTTCCCCAGGGTCGCGGGTCCACTCAGGCCCTTATCAATCTCAGTTGTTTCCTTTCTACCTTTGCCGTTTTGCTAAATCTGAATCCTACCTGGATTGGTATTAATACATTTTCTTTCAATTGTCTCATCTCTTTTTTAAAATTTCAATATATCTGCTTAAAAGGAAAATTTTAAATCACCTCAAACAAAGGGTTTTATCCAGGCCATAATCTGCTCTCCCTGATGTCTCCAAGTTGTCCTTTTACAGTGGCTGGTTTTGAGTCTGGATTCAAACATGATCCACAGATCGCATTTGGTTGTCAGATCTCTTGAGTCTCTTAATTTAAAGCAATTTCCTCTCACTTTGTTTAATGTCTTGTGTGACCCCAAGGATAACGTAGAGACACACTGCCCTCTTCTCTCCACCTGATTCCTAATATAGTCTAACAGTTTTGGTATTTCTCTACGTTCAGGGAAACATTTTTTTTAATCTAGAAGCATTCTTTTCTAAAAATACATATTTTAAATTGCAGTTAAAAACATAAAAATTACCATCTCATTTTTAAGAGTAACATGGTTGTACAGCAGGTCCCCAGGGCTTTCTCATCTCGCAAAACTAAAAGTATACCCATTAAACACCGACTCCCCATTTCCCCCTCACCCCAGCCCTGGCAGCCATCAGCCTGGCCTTCATTTTCTTTTTGTCAAAGCTTTCTGTGATCATGCAAGTAATACTGGAAGAAACTGCGTCAGTTGCCCTGTGGAATGACCCCTCTTCTAAATATGTCTGTTCACTTCCTTTGGTGTCTGTAGCTTGCCCCTCGCTCCTCTGCGTTTTCTGTAAGTGGGAGTTAGCTCTAACCTCTGCAGACTTGGATTCATCTCCAGCCTCTTTGGCGAGAGTACCTCCTAGGTGGTTTTGTGTGCTTTATATCACACACGTCCGGAGACACGGTGTCGGCTCTTCCCAAACGCCCACCCAGCCTTTCAGTCGTTCTCCGTGGCCCCTGCACAGGTGCGGTGAGGGGCTTGCAGTGCTCCCTGGCGCCAGGCTTCCGGGCCAGCTGCTCTAGTCCCTTCATCGCCTCCTCAGACCGCCCCACACCCCTCCCTCCATCACTCCAGCTCGGTCTTCGGACCCTTGGGTTAAGAGGTGGGGGGGGCTCCTTGAGGGGCCCGGGTGTGGGCCATTCGCTGAGTACTCCGGGTCAGGCCGCCGGGTGCCTCGGGGAGCCTCACCTAGCGAGGGTCCTCCAAGTCCGGAGTGCCGACCGTCACACCGTGGGGCCGGCTAGTCTGGCTTCTCTCGCGCCACAGGTGGCACCGGTGACAGCGCGACAGCTGCCTGTGTCGCCCTGGACCGTTTGGAAATGTGCAAGGTGCACAGGCTGCTGCCACACCCTACGAGCTAGGGCCGCCCACGCGGTGCCTCGCTCCCCCGGAACGCCGGCTCCCGGCGGGCCCCCCAGCACCGGGCCTCGGCCTCCCCGCTGCCCCCACCCTGCCTGCTCCTAACGTATCTTACCGTTTGGGCACTGTCTTACATTCAAGTTAGTCTTCTTAAAATACAGAATCACTCATGTTTTAAGCTTTTTTTTGTGATTATGCAAGTAATACATATTCCTTGAAGAAAATTAGAAAATAATGTTTGTTTTTTCTTTGAACACTTTTGTTTCCCTCTCTTAGATACACTTGCTGCTAAAAGGCGTATAAAATTGTCCATTTTTTCCTATGTGTAGATCTATGTAAACTTTTACATGAAATTAAGATGTATTTTTATGAAATAGAGTCATACTATTAACACTATTGAATCAGGGATTTTGTTTTCTTTGCGTAGAGCCCCAATTTTAACATAGTTTTATTAGGTTTATTTTCCTCAGTAAACAAGTAATACAAAGCATATTTTTAAAAATTTTGGAAAGCAGAGAGGGTGAATAAATTTGCTAATGAGCCACTCAATGAGTACAAGTGCAGGGATGCAGGTATGTTCACGGGCAGAAGAGCCCTTGGCAAAGAAGGGAGGGCATAGGCTCCGGAGCCCGGCCAACACGAGGCTAAATCTTAGCTCGGTGGATGGCTAACTGAACCTCATCTCCTTAGGGATGGGCCAACGGCACTTCCTCCTGGAGCTCATATGTAGAAACCTAACAGTGCCTGGCACATAGTAGGCACACAGTGACCAGCGACTGCGCTTACGGCATATTGTTTTCATGTATTCATTTACTTACTAAAATTTTCTTAGTGACAAACTGTTGAATGGAAAACCGGAGTTAAGCATCAAAATGCAGCCACTTTCTATCACATCAGTGTCTCTGTACAAGTCTCTTCCTGTATGTAAGGGCTTTTCACATACGTCACAAATTTGAAGTTCTCTCTCACTTGCTTTGTAATGTTTGGGACCTGCTAGTCTGGCTTCTCTCTTTATATAATTAGTCGTTAAAATTGCCTATTACATAAAGACTTGATTAACAGGGCATAAAGCATTTATTTTTAGTTGTCTCCTTTGGGTGGATTTCCAAAGGGTGGTATTACCAGGTGAGATGTGATAAACAACTCTGTGGCTCTCAGAACGTCCTGCTGGATTTGTTTCTGGAGAGGCCGGGCCTGCTTGCCGCCCCCGCCCCCGCCCCCGCCCCCGCAGAGGGAAGACCAGCAGGGCCGAGAGCCCAGACATCCTGATCAGGTGTTGCTGATCGGTCATGCTCTCCCTGGATCCTCTGCGGTTAAGAATGTTTCTTTCTTTCTTTCTTTCTTTTTAAATTAAGGTATCAGTGATACACACTTTTATGAAGGCTTCACAAGAAAAACAATGTGGTTATTACATTCACACCCATTATCGAGCCCCCCCCAGACCTCATTGCAGTCACTGTCCGTCAGTGTGGTAAGGTGCCACAGAGTCCCTATTTGTCTTGTCTGAGCTGCACTGTCTTCCCCGTGACCCCGCACACACCATGTGCACCAGGCATGATACCCCACAATCCCCTTCCCCTCCCTTTTGGGAACCACTAGTCCCTTCTTGGGGTCTCTGAGTCTGCTACTATTTTGTTCCTTCAGTTTTGCTTCGTTGTTATACTCCACAAATGAGGGAAATCATTTGGCACTTGTCTTTCTCTGCCTGGCTTATTTCACTGAGCATAATATCCTCCAGCTCCAGCCATGTTGTTGCAAATGGTCGGATTTGTTTGTTTCTTATGGCTGAATAGTATTCCACATCTTCTTTATCCATTCATCTACTGATGGACACTTAGGTTGCTTCCATTTTTTGGCTATTGTAAATAGTGCTGCGATAAACATAGGGGTGCATCTGTCTTTGAATCTGAGAAGTTGTTTTCTTTGGGTAAATTTGTAGGAGTGGAGTTCAAGAATGCTTCTTACCACAGCCCTCAAGGCAGAGGACAAACTGAGCAGTGCGTCCACACATGCAAAGGAACGTCTGCCATGCTTGGTATAAATAAGCATCTGAACAACTTTGCCAGCGTAGGTATTTATTACTTAAAACCAACAGTTTGCCTACTTCAGTTTTTAACCTTATAGGGTGCAATCTAGGCCCATTGCCTGTTTAGCTATTGTGTCTTTGTGCTTTTTCTCACTGATTTGCATGAAGTTCTCTTTAAAATAGGCATTTCTGAAGAATTTGTTTCCTCTTAAAAGTAATACTTGATTTGTAAAGACAGTTTCTATGTCAGAGAAAGGCAGTTCTCTCCTTTTTCCTCCGCCCACCCTCATTTCCCAATACACCAGGAGCCGCGTGTCAGAGGAGGAGAGAGGGGAGCCGAGCGTCGGGGCGGCAGGCTTGTGCCTGGATGCCCCTGACTCTTCCCGTGCACCTTTTCCCTTCGCTGGTTTTGCTGGGTAACTCTTAGCCGTGAGTGTGACTATATGCCGAGGTCTTGGCGTTACCGGTCCTGCGGAGGCCTAAGGGACGCCCCTTCTGTGTCTCTATGGCTAGCGTACAGCGCGATGTCCAGGCATCTTGGGCCGAATGAGCCCCAAAGGTTCCACACGTTCTGTGTCTTAATAAGGACCGTTAGCAGCTAGCTGGCACAAACAGATACCTCACCCTGTGTCTAGAGTCTCTCCCTGGCATGGGTTCTCTGGGGTGCCTTGAGGGATGAGCCGCGACTAAAGGCTCTCAGTCACTGGGGGGTCGGTGCTGCGGGTCTGTGACGCTTGGTCAGGGATGAGCAGCGCCCGACGGGATCCCCACCCTCCCCACGTGTGCGGGGACCCTCCCCATCGTGAGTCCTCCGGCGGAGGCTGAGGGAGAGGCTGTAGCTCAAAGTCCTCTCACAGTCACTGCATTTGCAGGGGTTCTGTCCTGTGGGGGGTTCCGGTGCTCAGTGAGGGAGGACCTGTCCTGGAGGGGTTTTCTGTTCTTGCCCGTGGGAGTTCTCTGATGGAGGGTAAGGGACGGGGCCCATCCGAAGGCCTTTCTGCACTCACTACGTTTGCCAGCCTTCTGCCTGGCGCGGGTCCTCTGCTGACCGAAGGGCTGGCTGGTCACTCAGGCCTTCCCACGCTTGTCACACCGATAGGGTCTCTCGCCAGTGTGAACGCTGGTGGGAGGTGAGAGCTGAGTGTCTGCTGAAGGCCGTCTCACGTTGGTGACGGGAAGAGCTTCCCGCCGCTGGGGGTGACCTGGTGCTCCCTCAGAGAAGAGCTCCCCTGGGAACCTTTGGCACAGTCCTCAGCCTTGGGCATTTCTGTCCAGAATGAGTTCCCTGACGCCGAGTACGCTCTGCCTTCCGGCTGACGGCCCCTGCACACTCGCTACGCTCGCACAGCCCCTTGTGGACTCGCCGGAGCTGAGTGAGGGAGGCTGGGAGCTGAAGGCCCTCCCACACGCTGGGCGCCTGTAGCCTCCTCCTTGTGAGAGTTCAGTGGGACAGACAGCCCGGGGGAGCTGTCCCCTCTGCTGGCCTTTATGAAGTTAATGTCCCATGGTCCTTTCTTTTGGGTCCTAAATTTTGAGGGTGACTCCTCAGAGACATCATCCTCTGACGGGGTCCTGCTGTCTGGCCCAGTGTCCCGTCCAAAAGAAAGTTTTCAAAAGTGCAAATTCCCATTAAGATGTAAGACAGGACACTGGAAACAAAAGCCAGATGCTGTATTGCCAGCTAGTCTCATATATCCACCTGGCCAGGCTCTAGTCCCCAGTGATTCAATCAGATGCTTTCTTGGTGTTGATATGAAGGTATTTTACAGATGTGTTTACTTAGCATTTACAGTCACTGTAAGATCATCATTGATAACGTGGGTGGGCCTCATCCAATCAGATGAAGGCCTTAAAACACTGAGGTTTCCTAGAGAAGAAATTCTGCAGCACCAGCTCTTGCCCGAGTTTCCAGGTTGCTGGCCTGCCCTACAGATTTTGGACTAGCCAGATCTACAAGTGCATGAGCCATTTCTTCAAATAAATCTTTCAGTGTATGTAGCTTATTGGTTCTGTTTCTCTGGAGCACCCTGCCTGATGTGCCAGGGCTCTGTCAGGGCTGGACAGCTGGGCCCAGGCAGGAAAAGCAGAAGGCAGACACAGCTGATACGATCTGGGGAGCAGGGCCGCCCTGCAGAGGAGACATGTCAAGGAAGAATCATGTGGGAAGACGAGAGCTTATAAAGGGCAGGCGCCGGGGCCACGGAGACCTGTGCGGCTGAAGCCCGCCCTCACCCCCTCATGGCCGGGTCTCGGAGGAGTTGGGCATGCAAATCTTTGGAAGCTCGGACTTCTCAATGAGTCATGAGACTAATTTAGTCAAATTTTCAACACTGGCACTGTGGATATCTTGTGCCTGGTAATCCCCCCGCCATGGGGACCGTCCTGAGCATGGTAGGGGGCCAAGCGGCCACCGTCCTCTAGGTGCCAACAGCACATGGAGCTGTGACAGCTGGACATGCCCCCGACAGTGCTGCATGTCACCTCAGGGCAAAACTGCTCCCAGTGAGACCACTGCTTTAGTGGTTGTGACAAGTTTTAAAAAGTGAAGCTAAAGAGTTTGAATAGAAAACACTGGAGAGCACTGTGTGTAGTAAGGGAGAGTACCGTGCTGTGCATTTGTTTCAGTTGTATCAGGTGTGGGTCGGTGTGTGCAGCAGGCTGGGAAGTAAATGCACTTTCACAGGGATAGACTTGGGGGCACAGGAGGAGATAAGGAGCAGAGAACAAAACAGGGCTTTACACTGAGCTGCGGTGTCCACAGCATGCTGCGGGCGCCCCTCAAGGACTCCCCCACGGTGGGGCCCTTGCTGGCCCCACCAGCCTCCCTGGGCACCGCTGCCACACACAGGCACATAATGAGTGCTCAGTGGATGCCAGCCACAGTGATGAGTGACCCAGGTGTGGATGACAGCGCCATGCCCTGGCCTCAGCCCATGGCTCAGAGAAAGAAGACAGCCTTGGCCTATGGCACGCAGTGTGGAACTTCTGCTAGAACTGCTGCCCAGGACTGCTTCCAGCCGGCTGGGACCCCAGGCTGAGTACGTCAGCAAAGCCTAGAGCTGCCAGGAGTGACAGGGGCCACCCTGGGAATGGAGCCAAGAGACAAACAGCCAGGACTGGAGTGGGAGGGCTGTAAGGAGGAGTGAGACCACAAAGTAACACCTGATGCAGCCATACCTGAGGCTTGCTCACCTTTAACTTTTCCATTATGTCCATCTAGCGAGGGGAAGGAGGGTGGAGGGACTATGAACAGAGGCACTCAGTGGCTGAACCCCGTCCTGTGGCAGCGGTGACATCCGCAGTGCCCTCTGGCTTCTACTCCGTGAGGTGGGATCTGAGTTCATGTGAATCACTGAACCAGTGAACAGGTTCCTGTAGTTCTCCAGCATGATGTCCGAGTACAGAGCCTTCTGTCCAGGACTCAATTGTCTCCTCTTTTCTTGGGAAAAGTCTACCACCACATCTTAGAATGCAATCAGCTCCTGAAATGATAAGCTCATGGCATGACCTTGTCATGGCCATAGGGAAAGGGGGCCTGGGGCAAGGGAGGGGAGTCAAAAAAGAAAAGGGTGGGTTGGGTTGGCACAGGACTCACCAGTGTGCCTGAGGCTGCACATGGTGGTCCAAGGGCTTGAAGGCCCACAGACCATTGGAATCTAGCCTTCCTGTGGGGTTCTTCTGTGAGGGAAATCACAGTACATTCAGTCTGACAGATTTACTGAGTGCCAAGTTATGCCAGGCACCTTTCTAGGCACTGGGGTATAGACCAGAACCCTGACCTCGTGAACTCCACAATCTAGTCAGGGTAAAGCGACAATAGACAAGCAGGTAAGACACACAGCATAGTAGTGATGCCTGGGTTCTTGTTCACAGAGCCGAAGAATGAACTTTGCAAACAGTCAAGGTAGGAGAGCAAGGTACAGGCTTTTATTTAGAGCGAAAGCGAGGGAACAGAGCTCCTGGCTCAGGCCAGGAGGGAACAAGAGAGCCCCCGGGTGGCGCATTGTCTAGAGGATTTATAGGCAGTTGAGAGACAGGGGGCTAGGCATATACACCTGCTAAGTGGTCCCAAATACCTCTGAAGAAACACTGTTTCTTATTAGACTTCCTGGTTATTAACAAGAACTTTATTGCTCTCATTTCCTCCCAGGATAGGAGCTTCCTGGTCTGGGAGCATATCACTCAAGACTGCCTGCTTTGCTCCCGAGATGGGCAGAGTTATTGTCTGTTTGTTAAGAAACTTTAACTAATTGGGTTTTAAGATGGAATCCTTCCTGTTTTTACTATGTTGTTTTGGGCTTGCTGGCTACATTGCCTAAGTTGCAACAAATCATTTGTTTAGGGCTGGGGGAGGAAAAGCAGCACCTGGGTAAAGTGAGAAAAATAAGCTGGGCTCCCAGCAGGCCAAAGCACTTCTCACAATGGATTATCTTGCTTTTTTTTTCCCCAGAGGCCCTCCCCCTACTCTGCCTAAGCACAGGGTGCCTGTCTCATAGAAGGTGCTAAGTGCTAGAGAAAACCAAGAAGTCAAGGGTGAGAAGCCAGAGGGAGACCTTCCAGGAAGGTCACTTTGGACAGAAACCACAGGGAGGTGAGGAGGTATGTGACCAGTGGCTGCCGGCAGACGGGTCCACTGCCATTTTAAAATTTGGAAGTTCGCACAACAGTCCGATCCTCTCTCGAAAAACAAGAAGCTCTCACGGTGCAGAGCGCAGATTCCTACACTGACAATCGTCTGGCGCCGGGTCACCCTGGCCCCTTGGAATGGGCCACGCTCTCTAGCTGGACAAAGTAGGATTCCCTGCCCCGACTCCCAACTCCCAGGATCTCAAACTAGAGTGCCCGTGGAGGCCAGCCCAGGAACGGAAATGCAGGGGCTGGCCGAGTGCTGGTGTTTGTTCTTGACATTCATGGCCCTTCTTCGTCTTGCTTCCATTTCTCCTGATTCTGACAAAGGTAAATTTCTGAAATGTGGCTTCACTGCTAGGGACACTGTAGGGAGGATGGGGACCGACAAACAGGAGATCCCTCCGCACAAAGGGGCGCGCCCGCTCAGCCCAGCTAGGGGCGGCTGCGGTCAGGGCGCCTCCCGTTGACGCCCTGTTCCTTCCCGGCCTGGTTTTCTCCGCAGCACTCATCACCACGTGAAATGGCTGCGTCTGGCCGTTTGTTCACCGTCTCCACACCATCCCTGGTCTTCACGAGAACAGGGACTCGGCAGTCTCCGAGGAGTGGCATCCCGGCGCCTGCAGCGGGCCCTGGCTGCTGGCTAACCAGGGGGCAGACCTGCTCCGAACACGCCTAGAAGCATTAACCGGACTGGCTCAACCCAGTGGCCCTCCGGGGGCAAACACTGCCATAGCACGGGACGGCCACGTGTCCCCGGAGCGTCGCACCAAGGCGAACTCGCGCGCTCACGTGGCCCTGTTGTCAAAACCGACCAGCGCCAGTGTCACGTGGCACGCAGCTGGAGTCACACAGAATCACGGCCCACCTGGACCCGCCCGGCAGCCCTCCCGGGGCAACTCCCACAGACGGCACCCAGGGGGACGAGCCACTGGCCGCACCCCTCCGAACGGGGCACGCGCACACAGCGCACGGGTTCCCACGCCACGGCCAACCCTTCCAGACCCAACGACCGGATTTCTGGTGAAGCCCGGACAGAAGCGGAAGCGCACTCGAGGCGCTGGGCACGCTGGGAGCTGTGGTCCGAGGCGACCGCGCAGGCGCACTTCATTTGGACAGCTGGACACTGCTCTCCCAGGGATAGGTTCACGGTGCCTGCGACTCTGCCAGGTAACACAACAGTTCTGAGAATAAGGGGTCCCAAAGGAATAAAACTGGAGGAGGAGAAGGAGTGATGCTGATTAGGTGGTTAGGAAAGGTCTCCAAAGAGATAACACTTGAAGTGAGGCTCAGAGATGAAGTGGCAGTGGCCGCATTGGGAAAGGCCATTCCAGGCTGAGGAAAAAGCAAGTGCAAAGGCCCTGAGGCAGGGAGAGGATTGGTGCACTCGGGATAGAAGATGCAGGAGAGGAGGCTGGAGAACTGGGTGGGGTTCCCACCCTGGCAGCCCAGGGCCATAAAAAGGCACCAGAGGGCTGCAACAGGGCACCGCCTGTCCTGGTTTATGTTTGTAATGGGAGCGCGTGGCTTCCGGGTGGAGGGTGGGCTTGGAAGGGTGACTGTGAAGGCAGGGAGACCAGGGAGAAGCCTGTTGGAATGGTCTAGGCCAGATGGTGTCCTGGGTCAGGATGGTGGCCATGAGGATGGTATGAAGTGAATGCGGTTGGCATATACACTAGGGATAGATATGACAAGACTCACTGGACATGTTGGATGTGGAGTATAATGAGGGGAGATGAGGCACACAGAGAAATCAGTGAGGGTGGATGGATGGTAATGCCACTAAGAGGGTTGAAAACTGGGGAGGGAGCAGGTATGAAGGAGAAACAGAGTTGTATGTAAATGTGTCAGGTTTGAAATTCTTGCTACATATTCACTCCTTCAACATGGTTCAACAGCAGTTCATTCACTCACTAACCAAGGGTTTATTGAGCTTCTGTTATGTGTAGGCACAGTGTTTGGTGCTGGAAGTGCAGCTCACAAGGGCTGTAACTAAAATATTCAAGAATGCTGCAAACCAGTTGTTAACCTCTCCGTCTATAGTTCTATGGTTTGACATCAGCTGTGGTGAGATTATTTACACCACAGAAATTGGCAAATGCTAATTTTCTTGGGGGGGGGGAGCTGGTTTACCAGCACACCACTGGATAATGGTAAACAAGCTGATGTTTCTGCCTTCATTCAGCTTTCCTTCTAATGTGTAGGACTTTTTAAACAAATAATTAAACACTTAATTAAAATTTCAATACATGTTTTGGAGAAATGTGAGTGCTCAGAGAGTGTAGAAGGAAAAAGATGATCCAGATGGGACATCAGGGGTGGTGAGGAAGTGGTATTGAGCTGTGATCTGAAGACTGAGCTGCACGTTTTAACATGGGAAATCAGAATGTTTTATGATGAGGGGTCATAGTTTGGCCATACGGTGTCTTTTTATTTCTTAGTGGAAGGTAAAATAATGGAGTATCTTCCAAACAGTGGTGGTTTGGATTCAATAGCGTTTTTTAATCTAATGAGGGAAGGGGCATCTGAACTGCATTTACAGAGCCCAAAGATGCAGGTGTGGCAGAAATGACTCTGGGGAGAAGGATAAGAAACCACCAAGACTCAGGGATCCCAGCCCCCTGACTTCAGCTTACACCAGAGCAGCTCTAGTTTTAGTTTAGTTTGTTTTTTATATCAAGGTATCATTGATATACACTCTTACAAAGGTTTCGTATTATCAACATTGTGGTTACTACATTCACCCATATTATGAAGTCCCCCCATACCCAGTTGCAGTCACTGTCCACAGCATAGTAAAATGCAACAGAGGCACTCCTTGTCTTCTCCGTGCTACACTGCCTTCCCCCTAACCCCCACACGCACCATGTGTGCCAGTCATAATGCCCTTCAATCCCCTTCTCCCTCCTTCCCCACCCGTCCTCCCCGTTGGTAACCGCTAGTCCCTTGGAGTCTGTGAGTCTGCTGCTGTTTTGTTCCTTCAGTTTTGCTTCGTTGTTATACTCCAAAAATGAGGGAAATCATTTGGCGCTTGTCTTTCTCCACCTGGCTTATTTCACTGAGCATAATACCCTCGAGCTCCATCCATGTTGTTGCAAATGGTAGGATTTGTTTTCTTCTTATGGATGAATAATACTGCATTGTGTATATGTACCCACATCTTCTTTATCCATTCATCTACTGATGGACACTTAGGTTGCTTCCATTTCTTGGCTATTGTAAATAGTGCTGTGATGAACATAGGGGTGCATATGTCTTTTTCAAACTAGGCTCCTGCATTCTTAGGGTAAATTCCTAGGAGTGGAATTCCTGGGTCAAATGTTATTTCTATTTTGAGTTTTTTGAGGAACCCCCATACTGCTTTCCACAATGGTTGTACTAATTTACATTCCCCCCAGCAGTGTAGGAGGGCTCCCCTTTCTCCACATCCTCGCCAGCATTTGTTGTTGTTTGTCTTTTGGATGGTGGCCATCCTCACTGGTGTGAGGTGATATCTCATTGTGGTTTTAATTTGCATTTCCCTGATAATTAGCAATGTGGAGCATCTTTTCATGTGCCTCTTGACCATCTGAATTTCTTCTTTAGAGAAGTGTCTGTTCATATTCTCCACCCAGTTTTTAATCAGGTTGTTTGTTTTTTGGGTGTTGAGATGTGTGAGTTCTTTATGTATTTTGTATATTTACTCCTTGTCGGATATGTCATTTATGAATATATTCTCCCATTCTGTAGGATGCCTTTTTGTTCTGTTGATGGTGTCCTTTGCTGCACAGAAACTTTTTAGTTTGATGTAGTCCCATGAGTTCATTTTTGCTTTTGTTTCCCTTACCCGAGGAGATGTGTTCAGAAAAAAGTTGCTCATGTTTATATTCAAGAGATTTTTGCCTCTGTTTTCTTCTAAGAGTCTTATGGTTTCATGACTTACATTGAGGTCTTTGATCCATTCTGAGTTTACTTTTGTCTATGGAGTTAAACAATAATCCAGTTCCATTCTCTTACATGTAGCTGTCCTGTTTTGCCAACAACAGTTGTTGAAGAGGCTGTCATTTCCCCATTGTATATCCATGGCCCCTTTATCATATATTAATTGACCATAAATGCTTGGGTTTATGTCTCAGCTCTCTATTCTGTTCAATTGATCTATGGGTCTGTTCTTGTGCCAGTACCAAATTGTCTTGATTACCGTGGCTCTCTAGTAGAGCTTGAAGTTTGGAAGCATAATCCCTAGCTTTATTCTTCCTTCTCAGGATTGCTTTTGCTATTCAGGGCCTTTTGTGGTTCCATATGAATTTTAGAACTATTTGTTCTAGTTCATTGTAGAATGCCATTGGTGTTTTTATAGGGATTACATTGAATCTGTAGATTGCTTGAGGCAGGATGGCCATTTTGACAATATTAATTCTGCCTATCCATGAGCACAGGAAGTATTTCCATTTATTAGTGGCTTCTTTAATTTCTCTCATGAGTGTCTTGTAATTTTCAGGGTATAGGTCTTTGACCTCCTTGGTTAGGTTTATTCCTAGGTATTTTATTCTTTCAGAGGCAATTGTGAATGGAATTGTTTTCCTGATTTCTCTCTCTGCTAGTTCATCATTAGTATGTAGGAATGGAACAGATTTCTGTGTATTAATTTTGTATCTTGCAACTTTGCTGAATTCAGTAGTTTTGGGGTGGATTCCTTAGGGTTTTTTATGTACAATATCATGTCATCTGCAAATAGGGACAGTTTAAATTCTTACTTGCCAATCTGGATGCCTTTTATTTCTTTGTGTTGTCTGATTGCCTCCAGTAGTATGTTGAATAGAAGTGCAGAGAGTGGGCATCCTTGTCTTGTTTCCAATCTTAAAGGAAAAGCTTTCAGCTTCTCACTATTAAGTATAATATTGGCTGTGTGTTTGTCATATATGGCCTTTATTATGTTGAGGTACTTGCCCTCTATACCCATTTTGTTGAGAGTTTTTATCATGAATGGATGTTGAATTTTGTCGAATGCTTTTTCAGCATCTATGGAGATGATCATGTGGTTTTTGTCCTTCTTTTTGTTGATGTGGTGGATGATGTTGATGGATTTTCGAATGTTGTACCATCCTTGCATCCCTGGAATAAATCTTAGTTGATCATGATGGATGATCTTTTTTGATGTATTTTTGAATTCGGTTTGCTAATATTTTTTTGAGTATTTTTGCATCTATGTTCATCAGGGATATTGGTCTGTAATTTTCTTCTTTTGTGGTGTCTTTGCCTGGTTTTGGTATTAGAGTGATGCTGGCCTCGTAGAATAAGTTTGGGAGTATTCCCTCCTCTTCTACTTTTTGGAAAACTTTAATGAGGATGAGTATTAGGTCTTCACTAAATGTTTGATAAAATTCAGCAGTGAAACCATCTGGTCCAGGAGTTTTGTTCTTAGGTAGTTTTTTGATTACCAATTCAATTTCTTTGCTGGTAATTGGTCTATTCAGGTTTTCTGTTTCTTCCTGGGTCAGCCTTGGTAGGTTGTATTTTTCCAGAAAGTTTTCCATTTCTTCTAGGTTATCCAATTTGCTAGCATCTAATTTTTCATAGTATTCTCTAATAATTCTTTGTATTTCTGTGGTTCCTGTAGTGATTTTTCCTTTCTCATTTCTGATTCTGTTTATGTGGGTAGACTCTTTTTTCTTGGTAAGTCTGGCTAGTGCTTTATCTATTTTGTTTATTTTCTCGAAGTACCAGCTCCTGCTTTCATTGATTCTTTCTATTTTATTCATCTCAATGTTATTTATTTATGCTCTGATCTTTATTATGTCCCTCCTTCTACTGACTTTGGGCCTTACATTTTTTCTTTTTCTAGTTTCAATAATTGTGAGTTTAGATTCATCATATGGGATTGTTCTTCTTTCCTGAGGTAAGCCTGTACTGCAATATACTTCCCTGTTAGCATGGCCTTCAGTGCATCCCACAGATTTTGCAGCATTGAGTTATTGTTTTCATTTGTCTCCATATATTGCTTGATCTCTGTTTTAATTTGTTCTTTGATCCATTGATTATTTAGGAGCGTGTTGTTAAGCCTCCATGTGTTGGCTTTTTTGTTTTCTTTGCATAATTTAATTATTATTTCATACCTTTGTGGCCTGAGAAGCTGGTTGGTACAATTTCAATCCTTCTGAATTTACTGAGGCTCTTTTTTGTGGCCTAGTATGTTATCTGTTCTGGAAAATGTTCCATGTGCACTTGAGAAGAAAGTGTATTCTGCTGCTTTTGGGTATAGAGTTCTGTAGATGTCTATTAGGGCCATCTGTTCTAATGTGTTGTTCAGTGCCTCTGTCTCCTTACTTATTTTCTGTCCAGTTGATCTGATCTGTCCTTTGGAGTGAGTGGTGTGTTGAAGTCTCCTAGAATGAATGCATTGCATTGTTTCCCCCTTCAATTCTGTTAGTATTTGTTTCACATATGTAGGTGATCCTTTGTTGGGTGCATAGATATTTATAATGGTTATATCCTCTTGTGGACTGACCCCTTTATCATTATGTAATGTCCTTTTTTTGTCTCTTGTTACTTTCTTTGTTTTGAAGTCTATTTTGTCTGATACAAGTATTGCAACTCCTGCTGTTTTCTCCCTATTATTTGCATGAAATATCTTTTTCCATCCCTTCACTTTTAGTCTGTGTATGTCTTTGGGTTTGAAGTGAGTCTCTTGTAGGCAGCATATAGATGGCTCTTGGTTTTTATCCATTCAGTGACTCTATGTCTTTTGATTGGTGCTGTTGTGCCCAAGTCGCGAGTCCCCGAGAGACCACCAAGGAGCCGATTCTGATGTAAACACAAAAGGGTCATTTATTACAAGCTCGAGCTTGGACTCACACTCTTCACCGATGCAGCGGGTCAGGAATGTGAGCCCCGAGCTCAGGTTAGGCAGGAGTTTTATACATTACAAGTTCTGGAAGAGGGGATTCTAACTTAGCATAAACTGACTGGGGATTTTGGAAGTTAAACAATTGTTATTGGCTAAGTTCGGCTGGCCTGACTGTAATGATGTAACTTGCAAAGTATGTTATCTATGGTCAGGAGGGTGGTTGTTAGTTCTCACTGGGGTCCGTTCATGTAAATGAAGGATGCAAACTTATTCAATTCTAACTGGTAGAGGTGTGTTATCTTCAAGGAGCAGGAGCGTTGCTAGGGGAACTATCTAGGGTGGGGGGTCCACAGGCCCCGGTGGCCATTTGTCCGTGTTCTTAAGGCACGTGCATCTCGTACACCTGGAGCATTGGGCACAGATGGCCGGCCTTGAGATAAGACCTTCCTGCCTTCTTGTGCTCAGGGGACTTTTCAAGGTTTCTTCCCGCCCAGTTTAGGCCTCACTGAGAGATTAGGCACAAAGAACAGAGTCAGCCCTGTTCTGTCTTTCACTTAGGTTCACACAGTTAGATTTGTTAAAATGGCTTCTCTTCTGCTAATTCTAGGGTCTCACATTCCCCCCTTCTCTTGTACATTGGGTCCAATCATGGGCCCAAAGTTTTTAAATGACAGAGATGTTTAGCTGGGCTCGACCTGTGACACAGCCTGTCACAGGGAATGTCTCTCTCATCTGGGGGGGTGAGGGTTTATGCCTCACCTCAGTTGGCCCCCACGTTGCTCACCTGAGGTCCCTTGCGACTGTGCCTGTCTTAGGTTGATATTTCACAGGAAGGCCCTTACCCGTCATTGGTACACAGACAGCAATGGTCTGTGTCCTGTCTTAGGTTGGTACCTTCCTTGCTACTTTTTCCCGTCTTTGGCTAACCAGCAGTCTCTTGGGACTAAACAGGGAGATAAAATATAAAAGAGAGGACAGCTAACAGCTATAATTCAGGATAAAATCATAATATACATGATTATATTCTTGCAGCAAATGCAGGTGGGGAATCAGCATATGATTCACTTATTTCTTGAAGTTAACTTTTGAAAAGTAGCACAAGTATGTATTGGCTTAAAAAAATTAGCAACTGCACTCTATACACATGCTAGGAGAATAGGAATACAAATACATAGCAAAAGCAGGAAAATCAGACAAATTAAAACAACATATTCTTGGAAACTGTTCACATCTCATATGTTAAGCAGTTCAAGTTGTCACAATCAGACGGCAGAGCTTGGAGAAGTTTTTCATGACTATTTCCAGGATAATCTATTAGAGCAGGAAAGATGCATCTCATGCCACATATACCTTGATAATGTGAAGAGAAGGCTTAGGGTGTGGACCTGTACCACTTGCCCTGCCACCAAGGTGGGCCGGGCCGCTGTCTGCCTGCTAGGGTTGCCTACAGCGAAGTCATGGGTCTTGCCGAGACACTTATTTTATTTGCCGCGGAACACTCAAAACATTCTAGGCTAAGCCGCCTTTGGCTCTTTGAGCTTCAACTCATTTCACTGAAGAAAGACTCTAGAACTTAATGTTTAACACAGAGTTTCAGTAGGGAGTTTTTTTGCATGTAGTTACATTGCTCTGACTGCAAACATTCTGCCCCGCCCTTTCTGGAGGCTCTCTTACACTCTGACTACACTCAGTCTCTGTCTCATTCTTCTCTTTACAGATAGAGACTCTAGTTGCTGCTAGGGAAAGGGGGCGACTACCGCTCTGGCTGCTTCATGCTGAGAGGGGGCGCAGTAAGGGGTGCAGCTAGGTCTCTATTAATCAGTGGTCGGTCGGGAGGCCTTCGGAAGATGGGAGTTCTCATCCTGGGTTCTATGGCTATCACCATTTGCAGCTTCATGGCTTTTAGGTGAGACAGAACAAATCATGTCACTAGGTTAAGCAGCAACATCTGGAGTTGGATTCTCTATTCTGGAAGGACAAACTAGACAAGAAGATTAAAGAATGCATGGCTGAATATGAGGATTAGAAATAGTAAAACTCAAATTGAGAATCACAGCCAGATATCTTGGGGAAACTAGAATTTTGGATCTAGTCTATGTCCCAATGACTAGTATTAGGACTCAGTATAGATAAGGCTGCATTATTGAAACAATACTTTTTCTAAAATTACTCTCATTTTTATTAGAAGTAACTAGATTAAGAAAATAATTAACAATTGGCTTGATTATTTGCATAAGTGCAGCAAGAAGAGCAGTGATTACATAGGCTCTTTTAAATGTGCTTTGCTGGAACTTTTTATAAGGAACTTCAGATTGGACTTTTAAAAGCTACACAAGGCTAGAAAGCTAAGCCAGACTTGCCATCAGGTTTTGCCTGCAGTACCTGCAGATTTGGGTGAATTCCTCTCCTCTTGAGGTCTTCAAGACATTCTGAGGTTCCTGCAGCTGCCAGGAAGTGACCTTCCTTACTCACCTGGGAAGGCTGCTGGGAATCCTGTAAGCAAGGTACCAGGCCAGTTCCTCCAAGGGGCTCTGTTGGCTCCATGAAGTCAACCTCAGTTCCTTAAAGCTGTCCGTTAACATGAGTTTACACACGTGTCTCTCAGGAATAGTATTTGAGTCAAAGTCTCGGTAATATAACCAGTGTTTTTAATTGGTCTTCTTACAAGGAAAGCAGATTCTTACTGAACTTATGCAAACAAACATACTGCTATGAAATATAAAAATAGTTACTGAGAGTTGTTAAATTCTGGAGGGATCAGGTAGAGAGAAAGATAAATGTTTCAATTCTGCTTACAAAGGTATAGTCATTTACTGAACTGTTGTCAGCTTAAGAGAAAAAGCTTAAAACACTTTATCAATAACACTTGAAACAAAAAGCCACAAAATTATCTTCTTTAGTTTACTTAATTCTATGTAAATACTTGTTCTGCTGAAATCTAGTTTTTTACTAGTTTAGGAGTAATAAAACAGTGACTATAAATGACAAAAGATTGTAAATGAGAGTGGCTAAAGATCTGACAGAGAACTTACTACAAGACAGTTGACATAAGGAAATTTGGATATTTTTGCAACACAAAACATCTAGCAACAAAGTTTAGCATCATTCTCTTTGGCAGTATTTTCTAGGTAATTAAGCAGGTAATTATATATCAGACAAATAAGCTAAATTAGCCAAATACTTTCTCTAATGAGAAAAAAATTCTCCGACATGTTCCAGGGGCCCTCTGGAAAATATCAGAGTTACTTACAGGTAAAAGCACTTTTTTTTAATTTGATTTTGGAAAGTTGTCAGAAGAAAGTTTCTTTGGTACTTGCTTAAATAGGATTATAGGTATTTAACTAGAATGACAATAAAAAGGCTTAAATGCAAATACAGTTTACTCAGTTGTTAACATTTGGCTTACAGTCTTTTTAATATGAAGATTTCATTTTTTTTTTAAATACTCAGAGAACTCATTGAGACTTTAAGCATGAGAAACTGCTTTGATAAAAACAATTAGAAAGTTCTTTGCAATTTGTCAACATTAAGAGCAGGCTAACAGTCTAAGACAACTTTGTCTTTTAACTGAAAATAAAACTCTAATCTTGCTGTGCACTTGATATCAAGACTCACTTGCTTTAATTTCACATGGCATGACTGTATCAACTTCTACAAACTTTTTACAACTTTTTTTTGCATTTAGAGTTCTTCTTTTAAATACTTTAGAAGTTACATTCTTTTACTTTCAACAAAATGAATTTTTACTCATTATACTTTCTCTTATTAAACACACATCTTTTCTAGCAAGCAGAGATGTCTTCTTTATTATATTAAGTAGTTTTAATTAGAACTTAAAACATTAGGTACTTTAACTTTTAATGAACACTGAAAAATAGGCTATTGTAAACTGTAACACTAGCATTCTTCAGATTGATACATTTATGAACACTTTTTATCATTTCTGGAAATGTGCCTTACAGCACAATTTTTATTGAACACAAAACATCTTTATATAACTTAGCAAAAGTCTAAGAATTTTTGTTACCACAAAAATTCTTAGGCTGTTTGCAGACATACATGCTGTAACACTTTATAACACACAATTATTAAGATGTTCACTTGCTATACTTAGTTTACTCAGAACTGTGCTAGATTGCTCATGAAACTTTTACTGAACATTACATTACACAGAGTTAAGCTTAAGCAATTTTCTTGAAAGATTTAACAGATAACATTAACTGAAATGACTCTAGGTGAACAGGCAGCTGATAACCATAGGACATGTCCATTTCAGTTCAACTTAAATTAGCATTAATGCTTAATATTTTTTATTAGAATTTTCTGGAAGTTTTAGAATGCCTAATTTTCACAAGCGCTTGTTTTTAAATTACTATCTGGAGGTAGAAAAACATTTTTCTTTACACACTTAGACACAGAAACATACAGATTGAGATGCAATGACTACAGTTAGCAACACTTTTCATAAAAGAACATACACAGACAAACTGATATAAAGATACTGATATCCAACTGTAGAGGTCACTAGTGGCAAAAGGCCAGTAGTGATGGGGCTGATCCCCCCTCCCTACCCCCCCCCCCCGCGTCTGGGCGACCGGTGGCTCCCAGCGGCAAGTGGCGGAGGCAGGCTGCTCTCTCTGAGCCCTTGGTCTGGTACAGGGCCGGCTTCTTACTGGAGCACCTCCACCCTCCGCTCTCGGAGCAGCTTCTGCTTCCCTGGTGGCGGATGGTTGTGTCTTTCTCTTAACTTTTTTAAATGGTCCATCATCAGAGACAATGGAGTAGAAGAATTCTGACTCATTTTTTTCTAACAATTCATAGTAGAAAGAAAGTTATCGACAGACAACCAAGTATCACAGACAAACAAAAAGCAGAACAAAAGATGCCCAAGGGCATCCGAAGACAAATTTGAAAGTGGGACGACGGTGATGGCGGGAGCGACCTGCCTTGTCCCTTCAAAGACTCAAAACAAATTAGGGGCACTCTGTCCCCTCCAAATGGGCCTGGAATCTCTTCCAGGACACCTTCAAATGGGCCTGGAATCTCTTCCAGG
>JAQQAC010019400.1:18644277-18682613 GCA_029783875.1 Phataginus tricuspis | reverse complement strand
GAATCTCTTCCAGGACACCTTCAAATGGGCCTGGAATCTCTTCCAGGGCACCTTCAAATGGGCCTGGAATCACTGAGAGATTAGGCACAAAGAACAGAGTCAGCCCTGTTCTGTCTTTCACTTAGGTTCACATAGTTAGATTTGTTAAAATGGCTTCTCTTCTGCTAATTCTAGGGTCTCACAGTGCATTCAGTCCATTTACGTTTAGAGTGATTATAGATAGATATGTACTTATTGCCATTGCAGGCTTTAGATTCGTGGTTACGAAAGGTTCAAGGGTAGCTTCTTTACTATCTAACAGTCTAATTTACCTCACTTAGTACACTATTTCAAACACAATTTAAAGGTTCTTTTTTCCCCTCCCTTCTTTTTCTTCCTCTTCCATTCTTTAAATATTAGATTTCATATTCTGTATTCTTTGAGTGTTCCTTGACTGACTTTTGGTGTAGTTGATATAATTTTGCATTTGCTTAGTAATTAATTGGTCTACTTCCTTTACTGTGGTTTTATTTTCTCTGGTGACAGCTATTTATTCTTAGGAACACTTCCATCTGTAGCATCCCTCAAAATACATTGCAGAGATGGTTTGTGGGAGGTAAATTCCCTCAACTTTTGCTTATCTGGAAATTGTTGAATCCCTCCTTCAAACTTAAATGATAACCTTGCCAGGTAGAGTATTCTTGGTTCAAGGCCCTTCTGTTTCATTGCATTAAATATATCATGCCACTCCCTTCTGGCCTGTAAGGTTTCTGCTGAGAAGTCTAATGATAGCCTGATGGGTTTTCCTTTGTATGTGATCTTTTTTTCTCTCTCTGGCTGGTTTTTATACTCTATCCTTATCCTTGATCTTTGCCATTTTAATTATTATATGTCTTGGTGTTGTCCTCCTTGGGACACTTGTGTTGTGAGATCTGTGGACTTCCATGGTCTGAGAGACTATTTCCTTCCGCAGATTGGGGAAGTTTTCAGCAATTATTTCTTCAAAGACACTTTCTATCCCTTTTTCTCTCTCTTCTTCTTCTGGTACCTCTATATTGCAAATATTGTTCTGTTTGGATTGGTCACACAGTTCTGTTAATATTATTTTACTCCTAGAGATCTTTTTTCTCTCTGTGCCTCTGCTTCTTTGTATTCCTCTTTTCTATTTTCTATTTCATTTACCGTCTCCTCCACCATATCCAATCTGCTTTTAAATCCCTCCATTGTATGTTTCATTTCAGACACTGTATTTTTCAAGGTTTCTGTCTCTTTCTTGAATTCCTCCCTGAGGTCTTGAATATTTTTGTAGCTCTGTGAGCATGTTTATGATTTTAATTTTGAAATCTTTCTCAGGGATATTATTGATTTCATTTTCACTTGGCCCTCTTTCTGGTGTTTGTGGGATTTGGTTTGTACCAGGTTCTTTTGACATTTCGTATTTGTGATAAATAATATGGAGTAATAACTTTGTGTAAGCGGCACCCTCTAGTGCCCAGAAGCTCTACTTTCTCGAGCTGCTCAGATCCTGGAGCGATGGAGGGGGTTGCAGGCGAGTGGCACTGGTGCCTGCTGGGAGGAAAGAGCTCTTTCCTGCTTCCCAGCTGCAGTGCCTGCCTCCACTGCCAGGGCCAGTGGGCTGTGTAGGGAGCAGCCTCTATGCTATGCCCCTGTAGCTGCCATAGGCAGGGCCACCCTCTGGCTGGCCTGGCGCAATGGTGGGGGCAGCAAGTTTGCAAGCCAGTGCTGGCCAGGAGGAAAGAGCGGCAGACTGCATTTCACGGTGGGGGTCCTTGGTGCTGCATTGCCAGCCAGGGGGATAGAGCACCTGAAGCTCCCAAAAGTTCCCAACCTGTTGGGCTGAGAGCACCGGGAAAATTTTGTCCACCTGACCTTTCTCCTAGCAGCAAGCTCTGTGCAATCCTTGCCCCCTTAGCAGCCCTCTCACTGTTGGGAAGTCTCCTAGAGTGCCTGCCTGTCTTTTTTCCCAGAGCAGCCTGTTGTGGGTACCTGTTCTCCACAAGCAGCTGGAATCTCAGTGTCTCGGAGTATTCTGCCTATCTTTGCTTGCCAACCCCACTAATCTCAGGAGCACCATGTAATGTAGGTTTGTGCTTCCAGAGCAGGTCTCCAGGGCTGGGTGTTCAGCAGTCTTAGGCCTCCACCCACTCCCTGCTCCATTTCTCTTCCTCCCACTAGTGAGCTGGGGTGCGGGAAGGGCTTGGGTCCCATTTAATCATGGCTTTGCTACTTTACCCTTTTCTGTGAGATCTTCTCTTTTCCCCAGATGTAGGCAGTCTGCTGTAGTCTTTCCTGTCGCTCTTTCAGGATTCGTTGTATTTGCTGTATTTTCGTATTATATGTGGCTTTGGGAGGAGGTTTCTGTCTCACTTCTTACGCCACCATCTTTAATCCCCCTGGTTTTAGTTTTTTGTGGTTCTCCTTCACATTTATTTTCTGAAAAATAAATATTGGACACCTAGCATGTATGGGGCACTATGCTACACACCGAGGATAGGGCACTGGTGAAAACAGGCCTGTCTTCATGGAGATTATATTTGGAGGCAGGGGATGGGCATTCAGGTCAGAATAACAATTTGAATCATCAAGTAATTTCAGAAGGGTGATAAGTGCAATGTAGATAGTAAAACAGGATGAGGAGATTGAAAGTTGCCTGGAGGGGCCCTACATTTTATGGGAGGGACAAAGAGGGTCTTTCTCAGGAGGTGACTTGGGGAGGAGAGCTGAAGGATGGTAGTGAGCAGACCACTCGGGTGCCTGGGTATTTTCTGTCTCAGTGAGTAGATCTCAGGTCATTGTGGGAGTGACATCCCATCACTTTCGTCATATTCTTTTGGCTGAAAGTAATCACAGGTTCCTTCCACAATCAAAGGGAGGGGATTATACAAGGATGTGACCAGCTGGTGATCACCTTAGGGTGTGTCTGCCACACCCAAATAATCACCAAAGACTTGTTTGATCCAGCTGGCTGGTCACATGCCCCTTTATTCTCTTTCTGGCCAATTTATGTCTCTCCCAAGGGTTATGCATTTAATCAAGAGGTTGGTGTTCATGTGTAGAGGAGGACTGTTCAACCCTCAAGGATATGTTGGTAGCAATGCAACTCTCTCCTAAAACTTCCCCCAAAATGTCTCAACAAGGTAGGGTTTTTAAAGCCATAGAGAAAAGCAATCCTATCATTAAATACAATCTAGAGATACAATCTCTGTCATTAAAAAGTAGGCCCTTGAGTGGTTCTGGAGTAAAAACATCAAGCCTTTCTCAACCCTCTTAGTTTTGGGTAAATTGCCTAATCTATCTGAATTTTACTTTCCTTATCTTCAAAATGAACAGAATTACAGCTACCTTGCAGAGGTGTTCTGAGTGTTGATGTACATAAAAGTGACCAGTACAGGTGGCCTGGGGGAAGAAGGAAGGAGTGGAACCATGATGATAGGATGGAATGAACGGATAGATAGCCGCTCATTGAGAGGTCAGATGTGAAGGAATGATTAAAAGTTAGTAACTGTTCACTCCTTCTTTCTGGAGTTTTATCTGGGCACATGGCAACCAGCTGGAGATAATATTTCCCAGCCTCCTCTGCAGGCCAGTGTGGCCAGGTAACTGACCACTGGCCAATGGGATGTTGGCAGAAGTGCTGTGTACCACTTCCAGGTCACATCTTGAAAGCATGTTGCTCGCCCTCTGCTTCCTGTATCTCCCTCCCTGAAGCTGGACTGTCAGTCAGATGTTCACGGGCCATCTTCTACCCCGTGGGTAAGGGGAGGTGATGGCAGAGCAATGAGAGGGGAGGAACCAGGTCTCAGGATGATTTGTGGCAGGATCACCTTTAGGCACAGATGCTTACGTGATAGAGAAAAAACTTTCTGTCACATTTAAGCCACTGTTATTGGTCTCTGTTAAAGCAACCCGAACTCACAGAGCATCATCAGGTAAACATGCGGAAAGACAGCAGTACCTTTGACATTCACTTAGGAAGGAGCCCCATGAAAACTACAGACCATATCTCTGACCTATTTTACTTCTGGAATAGTTGCTGCTTCTGATGAAGTCACTGGCTTGCATTTAGGACAGATACTAGAAGGAAAATGTGTACCCCTGAGCATTAGGGTCACATTGAGTAGGCCAGGTGCACCCACCTGTGCGGGGCCCATGGGAACTGAGAGGGGTCTCCTGCTGGACTCGGGCTCTAGGACAGAGTCATGGACGAATCTTGGGTGAAGAGCCCTCCACCATTTAAATCGTCCAGTCCTCTTTCTATCTCCCTCTCTTCCTACTCTGTGTGCGTATAGTACCGCTTCCCTAAATTAAACGCGTGTTGGCTGGGTCTTCATTTTATGCGGACATTTGCTGGGGCTGCATGACTCATTGTCCTCCGACATGGTTGCCGACTTTTTGGCTACCAAGTGTGCCTTGTGCTCTCTGGAGGCATTACTACCTCCGCCAGGAGCACAGGAAAAACCACGTGAAGGTGAATTCATGAGTCCCTCCCATGGCCAGATGCCCAGTCCTCAGATGGCACCTAAAGATAGAGCCTTCGCAGGGCTCCTTTCATGTCCTTGTTCCTCAGGCTGTAGATGAGCGGATTCAGCATGGGCGTGAGGACAGAGTAGAAGACAGCAGCCATGCGCCCTTGCAGCGGCGAGTAACGAGCTGTGGGCTGCATGTAGGCAGAGCTGCCGGTGCCGTAAAACAGGAGAACGGTGGCCAGGTGGGAAGAGCACGTGGAGAAGGCCTTCCAGCGGCCCGCTGCGGAGCGGATCTGAATCACGGTGGCCAAGATGCGGACATAGGACAGGACAGTGAGGGCAAAGCAGCTCATGATGGTGCAGCCGCTGACCGCAAATCCAGCACTCTCGTGGGCGTCCGCGTTGGCACAGGCTAGGCGCATGAGCGGGGGGATGTCACAGAAGAAGTGATCAATCACGGGGCTGCAGAAGGGCAGGGAGAAGGTGTTGGCCGTGTGGAAGGCGGAGAAGAGGAGCCCGCTGGCCCAGGCCACTGCCACCAGGGAGGTGCAGGTCCTGGGGCCCATGGCTGCCCGGTACACCAGGGGCCTGTATATGGCCAGGCAACGATCATAAGCCATGGAGGTGATAAGAAAACACTCCGTGGACCCAAGACAGACAAAGGCAAAGAGCTGGGATGCACACGCAGGGAGGGAAATCTCCCCAGAGCCCAGCACGGTGGCCACCAGGGCCCGGGGCAGGGTGGTGGACATGGAGCAGATATCCACCAGGGAGAGGTGCTTGAGGAGGAAGTACATGGGCGTGTGCAGGCGGGCGTCGAGGGTCGCCGCGGCCACGATGGAGATGTTTCCCAGAACCGCAGCCAGGTAAGCGAGGAGGAAGGTGGCAGCGCTGAGCAACTGGAGCTCGGGGACAGGCGAGAAGCCCCGGAGGAGGAAGACCGACACTGCCGTGAGGTTGGGCATATTCTGTCGGCGGAAGAGCTCCCGAGCCACAGAAGATGCTCAAGGAGCTGCGCACGAGGAGAGCGGTGGGCCGACAGCAAAGACCTGGGAGGGAAAGTTAAAGAATTGGGCGAGCTGCGTCAGGAGAGGACGCTCAAGCATTTGTTCATAGAGAACACACGCGTTACGTGTCTCCCTAGGGCTCTCCACCCGGACGGAGGTGCGCTGTGGGGGCCTGGCAGGTACATACGTTAGTGAATCCAGCTGAGTGTAATCATGGGGAATGGCGGGGACTGTGGAGAAGTGGCTGTTCTGTCCAATGAGGCAGCCGCTCCAAGCTCTCACCGGCTGTTCCTGCTGGACCAAGCACTGCCAGATTTAGGTACTTTTCAAGAGAATTCAGAACTCCAGGTGTTTTTTTTTTTTTATGTGAAACCTCCTCGTTTTTACTTATTAGCAGTTAACTCGAATTTAAAACATTGTGCATATCAAATGGGGCAGCAGTTTAGGGCTTTCGTCGCGCCGTGCCCAGTGCCAGGTAGCTCCACAGCACCTTCATTGTGGTTTGCCACCCACGGCTGTCTGCTGATCTGTTTCCCCCCTTAGACTGGGGGTCCCCCCAACAAACACTGAGCACAGGGACCCTTTCCTGCTCATCTCTCCGTTTCCTGGCATCTAGCACAGGAGGCTGTGCACCATAGGTACGTGGCGTTTAAGAATGTTTTTGCAACCAGACAGCCAGGCTTTGGACCCTGCATGGCCGTGGACACATACCTGAATGTCTGGGAGCCTCCGCGTCCTCTGCAGGGTGGGCGATGTGGTGCCGTGAGGGCCCCTGAGGCAGTGAGAGGAGTGTAGCAGAACAAGACCTGGCGCGTGGTGAGCCCTCAGGACATTCCTGATTGGGCACTGCCAGCGCTGTCCCGAGGCCCCCTTCCCTCGGCCGGAGCCAGCCCCATGTCTGTCTGTTAAACTGCTGCTGGACTATCGGCCGAGCTTTCATTTGATGACCGATCCACCTGTGGGAAAAATAAGTGTGCGAGTCCCTAGGGCCAGAACTCACAACCAGGAGGTGGGTTGTCTCCTGGCTTACAGCACAGACCCTGGAGCGAGGCTGCCTGGGGTCAGGTCCCAGCCTGCCATTTCAGAGCTGTGTGACCCTAGGTAATTTACCTACTGTCTCGGGGCTTTGGTTTCTTTATCATTAACACACAGGAATGAGACCCCCACCATGGGATTGTCATGAGGATTAAATGAGGCTAATATGTATATAACTCTTAGAACAGTGCCTGGCACATAAAACGACGTGTGTCTCTATTTTCTCCAAATGGGTGAGTCTGTTTGTCAGAATTGTGTGGTCTCACCTCTTTGTGGATGTAAACAGCGATGCCACAGATATCAGTCTGTGGGGCGGTGGAGAGAGGCGGAGAGCCCAGCCCACAGGAGGGGTGAGCCTGCCTGACAGATGCGCAGAAGCCTCCCTCCCGGGCGGCATGAGATCGTAGCAGCCGCCTCCCCAGGAGCGCCGGCATGCCTTCCGGGGTTTCCCACCCTGCCCCTCACCCCGCTGCTTCCGGCCTCTGCCCGCACAGAGCTCGCGGAGAGCAGTGTTCAGCGGGGACGACTGCGTCCCCCAGGGCACACATGCAGTGTCTGGAGAAGATGCCGCTGGCATCTAGTGGGTAGAGACCAGGGTGCTTCTGAATTCTGCAATGCACAGGACATCTCCCCCCAGCAAAGGCCACCCGGACCCCACAGGGCCCCTGGCACCGAGGTTGCCTCTGACTCGGCCCTTCACATCGAAGGATAACCAGCATTTAAATAATCACTTCCTAAAAGCAGATGCTGGCTGAGTACTCGTCATATAACCCACTTCATCCTCCCAACCGCCTTAGCAGGCAGGCACTGTTTTATCTCCTCCATGTCACAGAAAAACCAAGGCACAGAGAGGTTAGGCAGTTTTCCCAGGGTCTCGTAGCCAGTACATGGCACTGCTGGGGTTCAACACTGGCTGACTGTCCGCCAACTGCCCTGCTGCCTCCAGTCACCCCACACAGACATCTGGGGCAGCCTGACCTCCTGGCTGGGTGTCCTGTCCGCCCCCCGAGCAGCAGAGGAAGCCAAACCTCTCCAAGGTGCTGGGCTGGGCTGGTGGGAGGCCAGTTCCTCTGAAGGGCTGAGCTGAGAGAGCTGCAAGCCGGGCTTCCTTGCCCCAGGGTGAGTCCCCTTTCATAAGCTGTGGGCAAAGGAGGCGCGAGGGGCGGGCTAGCTTGTTGCTTCGGTCGGGATTGGCTCTGAACCACAGCCTCTCCCCCTTGGCTATTTCTCCTCTTGGATATTTGTGCGAGGTCACCTCCGGGGACTTTTTTGTCCCACAAGATCTGAGAACAAGACTCTGTGACAAGCAGGACATCAGCCATGCCTCCTGGTTACCCTTCTAGAGTGTTCTGGTAATATAAGGAGTCAGCGGTATTAAATATTATTAGTACTATGTACTGTTGAGAAACACTCTTCCACAGCATGCATTTTTGGCTAACCATGTCTTGGAGATATTTCTGTTGAGTAAATAGGGATCACCCAGGATTACATCATTTTTTTGACTACTGCAGAGTACCTCACGTGATGGATGAAAAATCAGCATAGCCATAGCCAAGCCCCTCCACCCACACCACCCACCGAAGAATGATTTGGCCCCAAATGTCAATAGTGCCAAAGTTGAGAAACTCTGAGTTACTTGTTTGTAATCCACGTCCCTCTGCCCAGAGCGTACAATCCAGGGATTTGTGTTCGAGTTGCTCCCTGTGCTGTCTGTCTCCAGCGAGTAGAACCGTGGCTGACCTGGTCTGTCTGCAAGCAGTCCTCTGTGCCGTGCCATCTTTAATCCGATCGCTGCCACCTCTCATGCTGCCATCTTTAATCCGATCTCCGAGGTTAACCATCTTTTTATGGGTTTTGCTATTTGCCCTTATTCTTCTGCGAAATGCCTGTAAATAGAATGTTTTCTGTTAGGTTTTTTTTCTTACTGATTTGCAGGAGTCACTAGGTCCAGCCCATGCTCAGAGGGTGGGGGTTTCACGAAGATGTGCATGCCAGGAGGCAGAGAGCCTCAGGAAACTGCGTGCCATGCGAGATAGACAATGAGGGCAAAATAGGAATGTTTTCAGACAGCACGATTGAGAACTGGCCACCAGTAGACTGGAAACAGTAGACGACATACTTCAGGCAGAAGGAAAGAGATTTAAGATGGAAGGTCTGAGTCAGAGGAAGAAAAAAAAGGAAAGAAGGTGGTGAGAATGTATCAGCTGTGTACAAACATTATACAAAACAGTAAAATGTCTGAAAGGGTCTGAAAAATAAAAAAGAAACATTCAAAACAAGAGACACTGATGGCACTTAAGTTGGAAGGGAATAAAAGGTATTAAAAGTTTGAAGTTTGATGCTCTGAACGTGCAGTTCCTCTGGGAGGCAGGAGTTGTGCTCACAGGGACATACCTGGGGGAGGCTCGGGTCCATGTAGGTGGATACAGTTCAGACCGTTTTCATAGCTACATTGGTCAAATTGGCTCTGCTGTCTGGAATCCAATCCAGGGAGGTCTCCCTGCCAGAAAGGTGAGACCTCAGCCTCTGAAGAGGGTTCTTTTTTTTTTTTTTTTAGATCTTTTATTTTATTTTATTATTATTTTTTTTTTACAATTTATTTTGGTATCATTAACCTACAGTTACATGTGCAATATTATGGTGATTAAACTACCCCCTTCATCAGGTCCCCCCCCAACCCCATTACAGTCACTGTCCATCAGCGTAGTGAGATGCTATAGAGTCACTACTTGTCTTCTCTGAGTTGTACAGCCCTCCCCGTGCCCCCGCTACCTTACGTCTGCAAATCGTAATACCCCTTTTACCCTCTTATCCCTCCCTTCCCACCCATCTTCCCCAGTCCCTTTCCCTTTGGTAACTATTAGTCCGTTCTTGGGTTCTGTGAGTCTGCTGCTGTTTTGTTCCTTCAGTTTTTTTCTTTGTTCTTATACTCCACATATGAGTGAAATCATTTGATACTTGTCTTTCTCGGCTTGGCTTATTTCACTGAGCATAATACCTCTAACTCTATCCATGTTGTTGCAAATGGTAGGATTTGTTTTCTTCTTATGGCTGAATAATATTCCATTGTGTATATGTACCACATCTTGAAGAGGGTTCTTGACTCTCACTGAGAAAGAATTTACGAGCAAGTCAAGCAGGTGCGAACGAACAGGGACTTACTAAAGTGAAAGTACACACTCGAGGGAGTGCAGGCGTGCTCCAGAGATGAGCACCCTGGGCGTGCGAGTTGGGTCTCTTAGAAGGGAGCCGGTCTGCTGTGGGGAGGATATTCGTGGGTGCAGGGGTGGGTGATTTGGGTGCTGGTTGCACATGCATAGCGAGGGAAAGAGAAAATGTTTCCTCATAAGAGGAAATTGACTTAGGCAGACTAGGAGGGCTTTATTTGGTATTTTCATGTCTGCAAACATCCTGTTATCCCAGACCTTCTGATCTGAATCCTGAGTCCCTCCGCTCCCTGTCTTAGCCTGACTCAGCCCTACATGGGAACAGTTCAGATGTCCAGCAACCTTAGAATGTGGTGTGCACACTTAGGTGTGAATGGTGGTCTGTACGTATGCATCTTCATATAAGAATACTAGGAAGCCACGAACATGAACACACTAGAGCTTGAGGCCAAAATTGAGCAGGGATTACGGGGCGTGGGGACATAGCCAGAGGAGCCAGACAGACATGGTCATTAAGCTAATACCTGCTGGTCTTACTAATTAATGGCCATTGTGGTGACAACTTTAGATGACCCCTACGAGTGTGATTGTTGTGCTGAAAAGAGGCATATGAACACAGACCACATGACTAATAACAAACTGGTGTATCCACACAAGGGAACATTATTTAGCTATGAAGAGGAATGAAGCACTGTACATTCTACAACATGGATAAACTTTGAAAACATGCCAACGAAAAGAAGCCAGACCTCCTAGACAACACATTGTAAAATCTCATCTATATGAAACGTCCAGATCTGTAGAGAAAGAAAGTGGGCGCTGAGCAGGGCAAAGGCAGGGGGATGGGTATGGAGGTCGCTGCTAAGGGAGACCGGGTTTCATTTTGGGGCGATGAGAATGTTGTGTAGGTAGATAATGGTAATGGTTGCACAACTCCGTGAAAACACCAAAAATCACCAAATTGTACGCTTAAAAAATTAAATTACATTGGTGGTTTGCACAACTCTGTAAAAATATTAAAAAACTATTTAACGCTACAATTTAAACAGGTGAACTTCATGGTATGTA
Source organism: Phataginus tricuspis (assembly GCA_029783875.1). Lineage (NCBI taxonomy): Eukaryota > Metazoa > Chordata > Mammalia > Pholidota > Manidae > Phataginus > Phataginus tricuspis. The sequence goes on along the minus strand of JAQQAC010019400.1, from coordinate 18,671,870 downwards.
AATTATATATCAGTAAATTTGTTAAAATGTTAATAAAAATATAAATTAAAATGATCTCTCTTCCCCCTCAAAAAATAATGCCCATTTCTTTCTCACTGTGAACATTACTAACGGGAAACCTCCCTGAAGGAGTCTGAGGACCAGGAGGGAGGACCATGGTATACCCACCAATCACAGGAAGACCGAGCAATCACTGGCCCCCGCCACCCAGCCAATGAGAAACAGCTCTCACCCGGACCTCCCGACCTCTTCCCTCCAGGGGACTTTCACTTGAGACAACCCCTCCCAACGTCCTCCTTCTCCTCAAAATAACGTCCCTCTCCTTTGTAGGACCGCCTACAGCTTGCGTGACCCATATTGCAATTCTCTGCTCTTCCTGAATACACCTGTTTCGCTGGTGAAATAACCGGCTCTTTTATTTTTTAGGTCAACACAACCAACAGTGCAAATGAGTTCCCGTTTACTCACGTCCTCGCCAACCATGGTCATTGTCAAGTTTTAAATATTGCTGTTGTTAGCAAAAAATGAAGATAATACCAACACTTATCTACCCATTACGAATTCTCAGACACTGTCCTGAGTTCATCTGTATTGACTTCTTCCATGTTCTCAACAACCTTATAGAGCAGGACTATTATTAATCCTCTTATAGATGAGAACTGTGCAGGCTCAGAGGGAGCTGTGACTTATCCCTGGCCACACAGCTACTGAGTGACAGAGTATGACATTAATCCAGGTGGTCCGGCTCCAGAGCCCTCAGCTCTCCTTCACCACGATACTCTGCTCCTGAATCCTTCAAAACATTTTTAAAAACTTTCTATGCTGAAATAATTTTAGATTTATGAAATTGTTACAATTGTAGCCCAGAGTTTCCATATAGCTCCTCACAGCTTCCCCTAGCAGTGCACCTTACGGAGCTATGTGTATCTGTCAAAAGGAAGGTTAGCATCTGTCCGTGGTTGGTGACTTAAGTCTGAATTTTACTTTATTCAGATTTTCCCGTTTTCTCATTTCCTTCTTGGCTGCCAAGATCCAATTCAGGGTCTCTGTAGCATTGAGAGGCCTCATTTTGAATCTACTTTTTTTTTTGTATGCCGTATTTTCTAGTTAATAATGTATTTTATATTCTTTGGCCATTGGCATTTCTCTTGTGAATTTTCTCTTCGTCCACTTTATCCATGTTTTATTGGCATTTTGATGTCATTAATTTGTAAGAACTTGTATATTAGTTTACATATTGGATTTTAAAAAGGTCTTAGTACTGTGGTTTTCTAGGACTACAGGAACAAAGGACCACAAATTGAGCGGCTTAAGCGACAGGAGTCTATTTCCTACCGTCTCTGGAGGCCTGAAGCCTGATGCAGGCGTGGGCAAGGCCAGCTCCTCCAGTGGGCCGGTCTGCCCCGAGCGCCCCCTGTGGCCTGCGGGTGGCTCGCTGCCGTCCTGTGTCTCTTCGCCTCGTCTTCCCTGCCCTCCATAGCTGTCTCTCTAGTTGCCCCTTTTTATAAGGACACCATTCGTATATTAGGGGCCCACTCTCTTCCAGGATGGCCTCATCTTAACTAATTACTGCGCCTTAACCCGCAAGGATCCCATTTCCAAAAACGGTCACACTGTGAGATCACAGGGGTTAGGATCTCAACATACGGATTTGGGGGTGGCGGACATATTCAACCCCTCTCATTCGGTTCATCAGTTACTTATTTTTCTGTCATTAAATCATCAAATATTTTCTGAGCACCTCTAAGATGCTTAAGGACCATTGTAAACCAGAGATCAAGAGCTCTTAAATCATGGATGTTAAATCCTAGATGGGGACAAACAGTAAATAGGCAAGCGGGTAAATATATTTTCAAATTTCAGGGAGTGGTCAATGTATGAAGAAAAATAAAGGAGGGTAAGAGGCAGAGAGAGATAGCAGGGCATTTGCTGTGCCGGGCTGGTCAGGGACAGGCTAACTGAGCCTGAATGAAGGGGCAGGGAGAGCCGAGGACAGGCCGTGTCGGCAGAGGACACAATACGCAGAGGTCGTGAGTTCGGGAGGCACGTGGCCTGTGCGAGCCCTGATGTGTGGTGGGAGCAGAGTGGAGGGCGAGGAATGGCGGGCAGGAGGAGGAGAGTTGCGGAGTGAGGAGGTTGCGCGGGCCAGTCAGCCTTTGTGCGGCGTCGGGGCTGGGAAGCTGACGTGATGAGGAAAGCCCGGAGGGCTGGGGTGGGGTGCGGATGAGGGTGTCCATGGTCGCAGTCACGTTTCTGGAAGACCACTGCGGTGTGGACACTAAACCTTAAGGGGCAAGGGTGGACCTGGGCATGTAGGTGCTCAGGCGGGGGTCTGGTCGGGGCAGTGACGGCTTGGGCTGAAACAGTAGCAGTAGAACTGGTGACGGGTGGGCACAAATAGATATATTTTGAAAATTAAAAATTTGAAGTTGAAAATCCTTGCCAATGGTTCCATATGGGTTGTGTGAGAAATAATAGTAATATAATGCATTGACAATGGCAATAGCAAACACATGCTTACTCTGTTCCGTGAATTGTGACACACATATGATGTATATGGTCATATACATATGTAATTAGACACACACACACACACACACACACTTTTGGTCCTCCCAGTAACCCTATGAGGCAAGTCCTCACATTCTTTAATTTCACAAATGGGGACACTGGGGCACACAGACACCGTGCCCAAAGCCACAGAGCAATGAAGCAGGGAAACCAGGGCTGGAACCCAGCCCCATAACACTAACCACCATGCTTTGGTGTGGAGGCGATTTTAGGCTTTTGGTTTGAGTACCTGGGTGGATAGTGGGTGCCATTTATTGAGCTGGGAAAATTGCAGGAAGAGCAGATTTGCAGACGTAAAGTCATGGTTCTTCCACTTTACTGTGCTGATTCTGAGACGACTGTTAGACATTCAAGTGGAAAAACCAAGTAGGAGAGAGATTCGTGGGGTTGGGGCTACAGAGGAGGCCCTGGCCGGAGTTATAACAATTTTTAGGGAGTCATCGCCATATTGACATAAAGGCCACGGGGCTGGTGTTTTCACTCAGGAAATCATGCAGTTAGGGAGCACACACCTTCTGTCTTATTACCCGGGCTGAATATTAAGTTTAGTTGTTTCAGAGACAATAAACTGGATGAAGATCCCACGAACACAGGGTGCTGATTCCCTGGCCTCGACCAGCCTCCCTCTGCTGTCCTGGTGTCCGGCGAGGTCACGCTGCTGGCACAAGCTGGAAATTCCAACAGCCCCGAATCAGTTCAGCTCAACATGGCTCGTTCTCTTTTGGCTAAGAAAAGCCTCATGAGGTGGAAACTCCTGGCGGCTCCCCTAGGGTGAGAACTCTGCCAACATGCTTGGCGCCCGAGAGGCCCCTGGTGTGCAGGGCCGGGGTCTGCAGCACGAGGCCCGGATGGGACCGGAGTAATTGGCCTCAATCTCGCCTCGACAGCCCCTGGAGAGCAGGGCCTCAGCTTGTTAGGAACAGGTGAGCAGAGGCTGGCCTGGGAATTGTGAGGGAATTTTTGGCCGTGTTGAGCTCATTAGTAAAGGCGCTGAGGACCTGGCAGGCAGGCACTCCTTTCCCAGGGGCAGTGCCTCTGGCTTTGTGCTGAGAAAACACTTCCCAGAGTTGTGAGAGAGAAAAAGATTTTTCTGCATGGCCCTGTGTGGCCACAGCTTAGAATGTGTCTTTCAGCTCTGTGAGAACGAATTTCCTTCTTGTAAAATGGGCACGTAGGTGAGGATGAGGAAGGGCCTCTGACTGTCTGGTTCCCTCTGCGTCTTCAGGGCCGAGAATGCTGTCGAGCACGCAGTACACCCTCAATAGCAGTCCATTGAATGGCTGCATGACTGAAACAGTCTTACGTCATCTTTACTGTAGCAGCGCTCAGGAAGGGTGGCTTTGCTCCCCAGGGGACATCGGCAGTCTGGAGATACTGGTGGTTGTCACGATTGGAGAGGGGGTGCTCCTGGCATCTAGTGGGTAGAAGCCAGGGAGGCTGCTCCACGTCCTGCAGTGCACAGGGTGCCCCCCCCACACCACCCAGCAAAGAATGATTTGGCCCGAAATGTCAATAGTGCCAAAGTTGAGAAACTCTGAGTTACTTGTTCGTAATCCACATCCCTCTGCCCAGAGCGTACAATCCAGGGATTTGTGTTCAAGTTGCTCCCTGTGCTGTCTCCAGTGAGTAGAACTGTGGCTGACCTGGGCGTGTCTGCAAGCAGTCCTCTGGGCCGCGGGGGACCGCCCCGGTCTCAGTGGTCTCACTGGGCTCTGGGCTACAGTATTCTGCCCCACCTGGATGCAGTTGTGAGCAGGTGATCCAGGCTTGGCCAGTCTCAGTATCCACCCCTGGGAACACCTATTGGTTCTCTGAGCAGACAGTGGCACACGCGTTGTTCATTAGCTCTTTGCTGGGATTAAAGGGTTCTGGGACAATGAAAGTTTTGCTGGAGCTGGGGGAGATGCTAGCCATATTCCTTCATACCTAGAATGCGAGAGACTGAGTTTACTCAATGCATACAAGTAGAGACAGATATGAGAGATAAAGAGATGGAGAGAGAGAGGAAGGAGATAAGAAAGATGGAGATATGCAGAGAGAGAGGGGGGGGGGAGAGGTATCTCGAAACGTGGATCCCTGGTTCTTCTAGGGTTACATTCCTTTGCAATCTTTCTTTGATTCTGTGACCTCCCCTGATTCTTCCCAGTTATATGATACAGGAAATTCCTTTTCAGCTTAGGCTTACTTGAGTTTTGGTCACATTAGGATTAGGGTTAGGGTTAGGTTAGGGGTTAGGGTTAGGTTAGGGCTAGGGTTAAAAGAAACTGGCCAGTCTTACCTCCAAAATATACCAAATCTCTCCGTCTGAGTAGTATATGAACATTTTTTTCCTTGAAAAATATTTAAATTTTATGGCAACACTAACTTCTCATTTAGCTTCAATCCACGTGTCGCCTCTGTCACTACCCAGCGGCGTGTGCTTCCAAGCTGGGATTTCCACTGGGTGCTGAGTACTGCACGGAGTCTCTGACATGCAGCCTCTTTGGAGTCTCATGACCTCGTGGACTGGACCTTTGAAAACAACTTTCTCCCCAATTTCTTTACTAGGGAATGGAAGTTCAGAGAGGCAGAGGCCCTTGCCCAAGATCACAGGGCCAGGAAAGGGTGGAGCCCGGATGTGAACCCAGCTGTCTGAGCCTTGCTCGTGTCCCATGGTTCCCCGGGAGTAGAGGACATAATCCTCACGGGCAAGTGCAGATACGAGTACTCCGCGTGGCTTCACTCACCAGGACCGAGGGAGGCAGGAGGAGGGGTGTTCTGCCTGGGTTTGGGGTGAATAATAGAGGCGCATGGTGGGGGAGCTAATGTGTTATGTTATGAGCTATTTATTATCTACTGTGTGTAGAGGCTGCACAGGACGGAACGTGTCCTGCGCTGGACACTGTGCATCCAGACACGTGCTTTCCGTTCACCTGGGCAGAGTCACCCTGACCCGCGTGTGAGTTTCCTCGTTTGGGAAACGGGTGATAATGGCATGTCCCGCAGGTGTAGTGGGTGCCCAAGAGCGCTCCTGCGCCCCCTACAGAGGAGGGAGCGGGAAGCTGGGGTAGTCGGGTCAGTGTCTGTTGAGTGAGCTCCCCTAATCCGTGACTTTTAAAGCTCTCTCTGTGCTGTCAAGCCCACACATCTATCCGCACCCTAAAGCTTGTCTGAGCCCTGCCACCCCGACTGTCTCCTCTGCAACCCAGCTGGGGAGTCTCAGAACTCTCCTACTCATTTTCCAGACCCGACCCAAACCCGACCGGCCCCAGCCTTTCCGCCTCAGACATTATACCCAAGGCTCTGGCCAAACACCTGCACGCCACACGTTCCTCCCCCCCACGCCTCATGTTGTCTTGTTGGCAGTGCAGGGTTCCTGAGGCACCCACACTCACGCCTTGACTCCGGCTCATTTAAGTGCCGAGTAGCCAGGCATCCTGCAGCCCGAGATGGGTGTGAATTTAGGGGTATGGGGAGACTATTGGGAGCAGCCAGCGAGAGGCCAGGATGAGTGAGGACTTGGGGGCATGATGACAAGCATGCGTTCGAGTGGAAGGGTGGGAACTGAGGACAGGTCCTCTCCGCAGCTGCTCCGTGTATGCCAGACCCTGATGTGTGCCCGGGGAAACGTGACTGTGTGTGAGATAGATGTTTAGCCATTCAGTAAAGATTCACTCTGCCATAAGCCAGGCGTTGTGTTACGTGCTGGGGATAAAACTGTGGGCAAGACAGCGGTTAATGCTAAATGCCGACATGACCTCGACATGAGGCCCCGCGCCGGAATGCCCTTCTGGGGAAAACTCCCCGCCCCTCTCCTGAGAAAGGCTGTCCTCTGTTCCCCGAGGACATCCTGAGGCCAGGAACCAAGTCCGATGTCCCTCTTCATCCCGAGCCCCGGCTCCGAGCCTGAGGCCGCACACTCTCTGGGCGAACGAGTGTGGGGGCTGCACCCCAGCGCGGCCTGAACGCACAGCAGCGTATTCAAGCTTCGTCGCGTATGTAACAGGAGTATAGAAATGACACGACGAAGGGTGTGCATTCATTTAACAAACACTGACGCCCACGGACATGCTCACCAACACTGAGCACCTACTGTGTGCCGGTCAAGGTGCTAAGAACTGCGTATTGTCTCACCCTTCACAAAAAGTCTGTGAGAGAGAAGTTATGGTAGCATAAAATAGAGACTAAATCGTGGTGGGCATTAGATGGAAAGGTGTCGACTCTCATGTTCACAGACTGCAGGAAGAAATAGACTTCACTGACCAAAAACTAAATTCAACTTAATAGCAAACTGCATAGATGGTGGAGGGCCTGGCTGCCCACGGGGGAGGGGATCCTGAAAAGGGGATGAACGTAGAGCTGGAGGACGCGAAGACACAGCAGTACCAACAGTGAGGGTGGGAGTGGGGGGCAGAACCGAGCAGGTGCACAGGCCCAGCAGTGGGAGGGGGCCCCAGGCGTGAGGAGGCCTCTGGGCCGGTCTGGTGTCTGGTGACCAAGAGCGCAGAAGAGGTGGGGATGGAGGGGTGGTCAAGAATCAGTGAGCGCAGCCCTCGCAGAAGGGAAGGAGCAGCCCCAACACCGGAGGAAGAGCATCTCAAGGGCAGGGAACAGCAAGCACCAAGGCCGTGAGGCAGGACCAGCCGCTGTGGATGCAGCTCTGCGGAGACCGGGTGGGGAGGTGGGCGGGCCGGGCAGCCAGGGCCTTGCAGGCCGTGGTAAGGCCGCTGCCTCTCCATCCATGTTCACTGGGGCCATTGGCGGAGGGCCCCGCATGTGGCGCACCTGGTCTGCCTTTCAGGCCCCTGCCCTGCTCTGAGCAAGTGTGTCTGGGGACAGAGCCTGGCAGCGCACCTGACTACCTCGCGGCTTCTCCTTCCCTCCTCCTTCCCTGGCCCCTTCTCCCACCTCCCCAGGGCTCCAGCCAGGCCCCTGCTGCCCCAGGGACCCCTCAGGCCATCCAGAGCTCCGCCCAGTCCTGCGTGCTGCTGGGCCACGCGTGGTCGTGGTGGTGGTCATGCGCTCTATGCTGGGGCCTGGGCCTGCGCGTGCCCGGGGGTGGACATGGACACATGGTGCCCCACTAGCCACCGGGCACCACAAGGCCCTCCCCCCTGTGCTGGCAGTTCTGTTTCACTGCGCCGCGGGCTCCTCCACTCGCGGCCCAAGGCCAGCTGCTGCCCAGGGAGCGCGAGGTGGTGCCCCTGCCCTGCGCCCTGGGGCCCCGGTGCTCAGCCCCTTGGCTGTGGCCTCGGACGGGAGGCGAAGGCTGCCCTGTGGCTGTGGGCTGCCCCCGCCAGACTCCGGGCCCCTCCGTGACGTCTTCAGACCGCTGGTCACTCGGGAGCTGTTGATGTCTGCTTTGTCTGAGGAACTCCGCGCAGACTCGTGCTGCAGCCCTCTGATGTTTATTCTGGGGAAACTTCATTTTTATTCTTTCAGTCATGATGGTGTGGATTCCACTTTTCTGTCCAACAAAAGACCCAGGACCAAGCTTTCATTCTCTGACCATAATGATAGTGGTGGATGAGTGAACCTAGTTTGGGTCAAAGCAAGTGTATCAGTCAGCAATCTCCAAAAGAGAATGCTGTGTGACAAACCCTCCTAATATGTAGTGTCTCAATACATGTCATTTATTCCCATGAATCTCCAATCAGCTGAGGGTTAACTCACCCAGGTTGGGGTCATCTGGGGACTTTTTCTGATCTGGGATAGTCTTGCTCATGCAAATGGGTGTTGACCAATATAGGCTTGGCTGAACTGGAGAATGCTCTGGCCCACATGTCTCCCGTCCTCCTCCTGGACCTAGAGAGGGAGCTCAGGCATGCTTTTTCCATTACAGCAGCTGAAGTGTAAGGGAGAAGACCCAATAGTGCAATGGGTTTTCAAAGTTTTGGTGATATCACACCCAATAAAATGCTGCTGTCCAGTGCAAGTTGCAGAGCCAGATGCAAAGTCCTGGGGCAGGGAAGTACTCCTTTCTCTTTGTGGGAGCAGCAGTGAAGTCACATGACACGTGACATCAGTACAGGGAGGAGTGAGGAATTTGGGACATTAGAATCTACTTTACAGAGCCAGACACTGAGATTTTTGTTGAAACATTGCTTTGTCCATAGACTTAGAGTTGTGAAGATATATTCTTGTATATGTCAGTAACTGTTCTTTACTGGAAGTTCCTGCTCAATAATGGAATCAATGCAAAAAATTCAGAATCAGTGGTGGTGAGGGGAAAGATGCAGTTCTAATGACTTTGTTGGGTTTCTGGATCCAGCCATGCCTGAAGTCCATTCCACCCCTGGGTCCATTCACCTCTAATGTGAACCAATGAATTCACTTTTTCCTGAAGCCAGTTTGGGTTGATGTTCTGTCCCTTTCAGTCACCTGATTTACTGATCCCATCTCCAGTAAGTAGCCTGAAACATGAGTTACCTTATTTCTTCTCTCAAACTCATTAAGAATTTTCTTGACTAGAAGCAAATGTATCAGGGGAAAATTCCTTCTCTTCAGCTTATATAGACTGTCACTGAAGGATCAGGTCTTTCTAGGGGACGGAGCTGCATTTAAATTATCACCCTTCATTTTCTTGGTTGTATGAACTGGGGCTTGACATGACATTCCTGAACCTCAGTTTCCTCATCTGTGAAGCGGTAATAGTAACCATGCCTTCCCCACCGGGTTGTTAACATTAAGCAAGAGGATGTGTGGAAGTACCTAGCACAGTGCCTGGAACACAGTAGGTGCTCACTTAATAGTCTCTGTTCGTTATTCCCATAACTATCCTTACAGATTGAAAACCCTACAATTCTGTCTTCAGGAGAGAGCATCCAACAATATTCCTGGAGGCTGCATTTGGAATTAAGGCACTTGGAGTTCAGGTCTGGAACCACATCCTGGGGTGTGGGTTGTTGGACAAGTTTTTTCACTTCTCTGGGGCTCATTTTCATCCTCTGTAAACAGGCTGTGAGGACTAGCCCCTGACCCGCCTGCCACCCGGGACCACCGAGGCGATCTAGTGAGCTGACCAGTATAAGAATCCCATGGCACGAGGCTGAATGGGTTTCTGTGCTTTGTAATCAAACCAGTTCTGCCAGAGTTTCTATGTTTCCTCAGTGTTTTCCCCTCATGTTGCCATCAACCAGCAAATATGTATTCAACACAAACTATGCATCAGGCTCTTCCCCTGCTCCCAGGACACTGTGGTGAGTGAGGCAATGTGGTCTGCGTCCCATGAGCTTTCACGAGTGTGCTGCATTTCCTTAAGATTGTGGTTTTTTGGTGTTTTCATCTTTGTTGTTTTAGATTCTCCTTGAAAACGTGACCCAGTGGCCCCTGACACTGAAAACCTAGTGGCCTCGGAAACCCTAACTGAGCTCTAGTCCATAGCTCGGAGCCTCCGACAACTGAGGAGCTTGGCGAGGCTTCCGCCAAACCTTCGGGACACCCGGTCCCGGGCCACCACCTCCTGGACCCCTCCTCTTACTTCCAGTCTCCCCATTCCTGAATGTGTCTTGAGAAAGCCTTCCAGAGTCAGGCTATTTGCTTTGAGAGTGGGAGCTTCCTAGGAAGTGGGAAGCAGACCCTTAGTCTCACACTTGCTGTCCACCATCAGACATGCCTGGAGATGCACCGGGAGTCAGGCCCTTGCTCGCTTCTGTGGATACAGAAATAAAAGACAAGTTTCCTCTTCTGAAATAACTCTTATTTAGTTGAGGACACATAAGATTAAGAAATTATAATCTAGTGTGAAGGGTGCTGTAGTAGCACACTGAGCCATTATATTAGCACTGGGGTGCAATGAGCTAGTACATACTGAGCGTCTACTAAGTGCCAGTTACCATGCTGGACCCGTGACACATATTTGCTAGTGTAATTTTCTAAGAGGTGTCTCGGCTTTATACCTGTCTCATGGTAACAATATTGCTTCCGTGGGGGGGCTGTTTAATTTATGCTGAGCTGAAAGACTTACATGCCTTAACTAACTGTATCCTCTCAATGGCCGTGGGAGGAAGGGTCATCTCATTATATGCAGAGGTCCAGGGCAGAGTAAAGGTCCGGGTCCTACAGCTGCTGAGATTTGGGTAAAGAGATGCCTGTCAAGTCTGTCAAGCCCCAGCTCTCCAGAACAGTCTTCTCAGTGGAGGGTGAATGTTTAACTAAGACTGACAGATGGCCTGCCATGGCCCAAGAAGCCATTGTCACACCCTACTGCTTTATCAGAGGAGGGAACTCATCCCGGGTGGCCAGAGAAAAGGCAGTTAATAAATATTTTTAGTAGATTACGAGATCTAATTTAAAATCTAAAGGGTGGATTGTGAAAAAGGCAACCTCTCATCAGAAAAAACAGTTGGGGGAAAGTTCCTGACAAGTCTATGGAGGTTCCTATGATCCAGGGCAGAGCTGTAGAAGGTTACACACAATATGTTAAAGTTGGATATAAAGGATATGTTAACTTTAACTGTGGTAAAATATCCATAACACAAATTCACCACATAACCACTTCTACGCGTACGCGTCTCTGGCGTTAAGGACATTCACGCTGTTGTGCGACTGCCACAGCCGTCCGTCTGCAGAACTCTCTTCGGTCTTGAAAAACAGAAGCTCTGTTCCCATTAAACACTAACGCCCTGTTCCCGTCCCTGCAGCCCTTGGCAGCCACTACTTCTGTCCCTGTGAATTCCCTTCTCTGGGTCCCCCTTATAAGTGGCATCACACAGCATTTGTCCTTGCGGTGGCCGATGACTTCACTGAGCACGGTGCCCTCGAGCTCATGCGTGTCGTAGCGCATGTCAGAATGTCCTCCCTTTTTCACGCTGACGAGCATTCATGTGTGTGTGTACCACATTTGTTTATCCTTTCCTCCATTCGTGAACAGCCGCGTTGCTCCTGTCTTTTGACTGTTGTGAATAATACCGCTATGAACACCAATGTTCGGCTTACCTGTTCCCACCCCTGCTTTCAACGGAAAGCATTTTCTTAGCCTCCGGCCTCTATTAGAAGGCCCTCTCCTGGGGTCCCCAGGTGCATGAGCTCTTCTCAGAGCAAGTGAGGAACATGTGTTTCCAGGTTGATGTACTTCCCCAAATCGACCCGCTCAGCTGAAGGCAGGTATCACTCATCTTTATACCCCGGGCCCCAAACACAAGACCAGGCATCTGGGGAGAAATCCCTCAGGGCTTGAGGGCCTGACCTAAGGGTGGCTCTGAGGCTCCTCCTCCCCGAAGCCTCTGCAAAGCGTCAGTGAGAATGTTTTGTCCCTCATGTCTTCTCCAAATCCTCAGAGCCCGGGGGAGGCCTCTGAGGTCCAGAGCTGCCGTCTGACCCCGCCTCCCTGCCTCCGTCTCACGATGAGGACAGGCAGCCCAGCAGCTCAGAGCACCAGCAGAGAAACAAGGGGGAGGAGAGGGCTTGTGGGGGCCTCGCTCAGGCCACGAGCTGCTGGCTGCCCGGCAGCTCGTCCACCCTTGCCGTCGCCTCCTCCAGCGGGACCTGAGTCCCCCTGTGGGTCTGAGCCTCTTCCGGGCACAGCATTGGAAGGAAGGGGCCTGGACCTGTGGTCCCTCAGCCAACCAGCAGGGAGACAGGACGTTATTCTTTGGGGGTGAAGACAAGGGGCAACACAGAGAAACTTTCTTTTCTCGAACACCCAGGGCATCCTAGGTACGGGCCTGATGCTTCAGTGATAGTGACTGACTTGACCCTCACTTAGTAGTTTTCCCCCTGTTGCGTATTAATTTATGAGGCATAAATAAGTCAGATGGCTTTCAATTAATTAATTAATATGGAGAGATAACCTGTTATTCATGTCTAGCCAACTTCAAAGGCTTTGCTTTTAACCACCATGCTCTATCATTCCCACGAGGTCTTTCATGTAGCCACTATTATATGGAATTTATTAATTCTAAGGGAATAACAATTACTCCTATGTTACAGAATAGGTAAAGGAGGATTAAGTGAGTTAAATAACTTTCCTAGAGTCATATTTGCCTGAAAGTTCTCAGAAACTTTGAGGCTAAAACCCAGGTTCATTCATGTCCATAAATCCATCACTACTGGCACAAAGTTCTTACTTAATAAAAACTTGTGAAATGGAGTGGAATTTAGATTATTAAAGACTTTACCAGCCAAGATTGTTTTCTCATGAGAGAAATTCTGGGTTTCATTCAGGATAAGAGAATTCAAACCCACTTATGTATAAATCTGAGCCCAACCTTTAATCACCGTGCTGTGTCACCTCTCTTCCTACAGGGGAGAAATTATATAGTCCAAGGGAGAGGTGGTGATCTATGCTTCTGAATAATATGAGACGGAGGCGTGAAGAGCATGAGTAGATTGCTCAGAGCAGCTCACACAGAAAGCACTGTGGCCCAGATTCCTCTGGGGAGCAGGAATGAGTTAGTCACCCACATTTCCTTTGACCCAGCTCAGCTGTCAGCAAATAATTCATGGGTAACAAGTATTTTTGAGGTAGAATAGTCTCTGAGTATCTAGTTTGGGGTTCAAGATGCTAATGTGACCCTTTGGGTTTTATGCAGATTTTCCAGGGACACCTCTATGCGCCCAAAGTCCTCAGTTAGGACAGGTAACTCAGGAAAGGATCCATGCTGGGTCTGAGTGGTGCGTGGGTGTGGGCGGGGGGATAATGAGGGGCAGGGACAGAACCACCGAGGCGGGGAGCAGAGACCTCAGTGCAGGGGGAAGACGGAGGGGAGTGGAGAAGGGATTCTTCTCCAGAGCAAGGGAGCGCTCTGCCCACCATTACTAAACCCAAGCATTTCCCAACATCTACAAACCTGGCTTCTCAGAAAACTGTTTCTCTATAAAAGAAACGGAAAGGAACAAATTCTTTCAGGCATGAAGTTCCTCTGGGTCTTTGCTTGTCTAACTTGAGAGGCTGTCTCTCAAACATCTTTTGTCTCTAACATTCTTGTGCAAAAATCTTCCTTAGGAAAATTCAGCAGATACTGCCTTTTATCATTAATTTATCCAATTCAATATTTTGAAGTATGAAGTGGAAACTCTCCTAGAACTAAAGATAGAAAAAGGCATTTGGGGATGTGGGGAAAAGGTGGGGTTTGGCTTCAAAGAGACGCCAGTCCTGGAAGTCCTTGCTCTGTGTCTTGGGAAAGTTGTTTAATCCTCTGAGCTTGATTTATCCCTGAAAAATTGAAATAGTGAGAGCATCTTCATGGGGGTTTTGTGAGGCTTTAAAGGACTAAATATGGGACGCATTTAGCGTGATGTGTGGAACATGGAAAAAACATAGTAGGTATTTCATGACTACCCCTGAAAGCAGTGTTGTTTGGCGTTTCGCGTGCTACTGTTTGGAATGGTGATTGTTAGTATTCAGAAGGGTGCCGCCCCTGTGGATCAGAATTATTCTGAGCTTTGCTCCTGTTCCCTTACTGGCCCTCTGACTTTGGGCAAGTCATTTTTACTTTCTGAATTTCAGTCATCTTTCTAGTAAACTAAGGACACATACTGCCTGGTGTTGCTGGGTACTGGGGAGAAATGAATCAAATAACATAAAATTTCTGGCACGGCGCCCATAAAACCAAAGGAGGGACTTACTAAACCCTGCGACGGTCGCTGCATTGTTAGTTGTAGCAAATGACTGTAAAAGTCTGAGTTTCCCAAGGCCCTTTGTGCTCTGGTTCTTGGCAACTCTCCATCCCCACTGAGCCCGGCTTCAAAGACCTCATGCTGCATGATACCTGCCATTTCCTTCCCATTTTAGGGCCTTTGCATGTGCTATTCCCTCTGTCCTTAATGCTGTTCCCCTCAACTCTGTCCATTTCTGGGCCCTTCTCATCCTCCCGGTCTCCATTCAGGTAGCACCTCCTCAGGGGCCCTTCCCTCGCAGCCAGAGGTAATGTAGCCACGCTCCTCGCCACCATCTAACTCTCTGAAATTATGTTGGATATGTTTCTGCTTAATAAAGCCTAGATAGATCTGAGCCCCTGTGGAATAGACACACTCCCCCTGAGTGCCCAGCACAGCCTTTTCTCCTTCGGATGGTGTCAGAAGTTCTACCTCACAGGGGTTTCGTGAAGAAAATGTGAGTCAACACACGGATGTCAGTGCCAGGGCCGGCACACAGCAGGTGCTCCGTAGATGTTGGGGGATGTGCCGACAGGCCCTGCTGTCTGTCAGATGAGCCCAAGCCCTCCCTGCCTCCACTGTGCACACGGGGTAAGGCCCAAAGGCGTTGCTCTCTCGGCCTTTGAGCTCTTATCAGTCACATTTCTCCCACCAATTCATTTACTTTCATCAGAACGAAATCACCGTACCAGGCGCTGTGCTAGGGTCTGGGGGTTAAAGGGCAAACCAGACCTGCTCCAAGAGCTTCATGACGGCCTGGGGGAGCCGAGGAGGTCCCTGGCGGGGAGTCGGTCACTCTGGCGACCCCACCCAGGAAACTGTTCTTCAGGGGTTAAAGGGGACGAGGTCCACTCCCTGTGGATATGGAAGTGGCTTCAAGGTACATTATTGATGAAAAGTGTGAGGTCAAGTACGTCTAGCATGCTACCCCTCTGTTTGCCAAGACCCACATTCCTGTCTGCGGTGCTCACAAGGGCCGACCCAGGGCGCGTCCAGGAAGCGGGCTTGGGGGCTGCCTCGGGGGACCGGGGAGGGATAAATGCACGGTGTCAGGGCAAAGAGTGACATCCACTTGATTTTTTACCTTTATATGTATTATCTTGCAAGAATAAGGCATTCAGTGAAATGCCTATTACTTTTGAGAATGGAGAGAGAGAAAAAGGAAGAGAGAGAAATTCTGTCTTTTGCACGTAGGAAAGTTGAGCTGAGGGCTGTCAGGTCATCTGGGGGTCTTGGACCCAAATATGGTGGCTAAGTTTTTAATACCACCTGGAGCTGGTACAGGAGACAAGGGCCGAGTGCAACTGTTTTCCACTGATGAGACAGCTCAGTGCTGTGCAGAATGGCCATCATTACAGAGAGGGGGCCTGGGGGGCTCAGTCCATGAGAAATGATTGGAGGACTTGGGGACATTTCCCTTGGAGGAGAGAACATGTCATTGCTAAAAACCCAAATACGTGAGAATTGGGGTGAAGATGGAGTGGACTTCCCGTGCTGCTTCGGGGGACAGTTCCCTCCACCGCAGACCATCAGCCCTTGCCGCGCGCTCGCCCCAGACGCCTCCCCTGACCATCTCCGTGTTGGGATCTGCCGGCTCGCGCCGCATCCTGGATCATGTCAGCTTATGCAGCCTTCACCACCTTATTACAGGGCCCTTTGTGCATTTCACCGTGACTCTAACCCCTTCTGAGACCACCTTGTCTCTTCGTTGGTTCACTTGTTCATTGTCTTCCAGGGCGGATAGGGACTGTGTCTGTCCTCATCCATGGATCCCCGAAACCCAGCCTAGAAGGGGAAAAGCAGTGGAGATCACTGAACGGGTTCTGCAAGTGATACCCTGTCAGAAGGACTCTTCTGCTGGAATTTTGCCAGTTCTCTACTTTCTGTGTCTCAAATGTGGGTCTTTTCAGGCCTGGCTGGGGCAGTGATGGAATGGAGCGACACGGCCTGAAGCCCCCAGCGGTGTTCTCCTCCTGGTCCTGAGGTCTTGGGGAAGTGAATGTATCTGTTTGAGCCCCACACCTGCCGTGTGGCAAAGAATTGAAGAATAGAACTAAGTTTTGTGTAGGTTACTCATGAATTACAGAAGTGTTCATTAGGAGGTCATGTGCCTTGTTTAAATGAACAGTTTCCTCTGAGAACCTCAGCTTCCTGAAATGCATCAGTGAAGAAATGATGACTGTGTCTATGTGATCACACAGATTGAACACGACAAGAGGCATTTCGAATCTTCTGCTGAAAGACGTGTACATTTTGTGGGGACCCCTCCTGCTCTGTCCTTCCTGAACACTATCATTGGTGACCAAACCTCGTGGGGCCACCCGTGTTATCCTCCCAATTTTCAGGCAGTCAGATTGTTTGGATAAGGATACAGATTTAGGAAGAAGACTGTCAAAGTAAAGACTATGATCTCATGTTCAAAGTTGGTCTCATGAATTGATGGTGCCTCTCTTCTGCAGTCAGTTTCCAACAGAAATCGGGCTCACAAAGTCTCCAGGTGCTGTGAACCCATTCCTAGGTTTTTTTACTATTGTGTCTCTGTAGGGACCAGAATGTCAACACGCTTTCTTTGCCTCTCTGAACATGGAGAGGTCCCTGGGGGAGCCCAACATGGCCGTGGTCCAGGGTTTGTCCTGCTGGGCTTGTCCACCAGCCTGGGTCTAAGGGACGTCCTGTTTGCCGTCTTCCTGACGCTCTACCTGCTGACCCTCCTGGAGAACACGCTCATCGTCTACCTCACGTGCAGCCACCGCGAGCTGCACAAGCCCATGGACTTCTTCCTGGGCAACCTGAGCGGCCTGGAGATGGGCTACGTGTCGGTGACCATGCCCAGCCTGCTCGTGGGGCTGAGGACCGGACCCTGCCATGTGCCCTTCACCACCTGCATGGCCCAGCTCTTCTGCTTCATCTCCCTCATCTGCACAGAGTGCACGCTCCTGGCCTCCATGGCCTATGACCACTATGTGGCCATCTGCCACCCACTCCACTACCCGTTGCTCATGCGGCCCCAGGTCTCCCTGGGCTTGGCCATGTCCTCCTGGCTTGGTGGGCTGCTGGTCTCCGTGGTCAAGACTTCGTGCATTGCCAGCCTGTCCTACTGCGGCCCCAATGTCCTCAACCACTTCTTCTGCGATGTCTTCCCTCTGCTCAACCTGTCCTGCACCCATGTGGCCCTGACAGAGCTGGTGGACTTCATCTCTGCCATTGTCATCTTCTGTGGGACACTGCTAGTGGCACTGGCCTCCTACTCAGCCATCGGGGTGGCTGTGCTCCACATGCCTTCAGCCGCTGCCCAACGCAAGGCCTTCTCCACCTGTGCCTCCCACCTGGTGGTGGTGGGTATCTCCTACTTAGCAACCATCTTCTATTGCCGCCCCAGCCGTATCAATCCATGGACCTCAACAAGGTGCTGTCCGTCATCTACACGGTGGCCACGCCCCTGTGCAGCCCCATCATCTATTGTCTTTGGAACAAGGAGGTCCACATGGTGCTGTGGAAAACTCTCCCCTGGCCTAAACTCTGGTGTTGGATAACTGGACCTCTCATCTCCTGATCAAAAATCTTTCATGGCCATGAAATACCATAAATAGTATTAAAAGGCAAATGAAAAACTGGAGAATATACTTCCTACCTAATATACAATGAGTTCATATCAATCAATAACAAAATCGGAATGAACTCATGAGAGAAGTGAGCAGTGAACAAGAAAATCAATATTACTAATAAACCAAGAAATGCAAATTTAACAATCCCATCATTTTATTCCTAGAATGACAAATATTTATTAAGTGTTCTATATGTTCCCACAAGTAGAGATAAATAATATGTACAAGGGTATTCATTGCATCTTTTTTTTTTACAATTTATTTTATTTTAGTATCATTAACCTACAATTACATGAGCAATATTGTGATGATTAAACTACCCCCTTCATCAGGTCCCCCCCACCAACCCTATTACAGTCACTGTCCATCAGTGTAGTGAGATGAGAATCACTACTCATTGCATCTTTGTAATGAAAAAAAAAGCCAGAAATAACCTAATATCCATCCAAAGTGGTTGGAGTAAATATTTTATATTCATTCTGAGATAAACACTGGATTATTAAATAAAAAGAAATAGATTTGTATGTTTGACATAGTAATATGTCTGACATATATGTGTTAAATATGGAATTAAGGCAGGGCTTTCATTTCAATCTCTTCCTTATCCCTTTACCATTTGTTATTACTTATTCAATTTCTTAATGGGGCCTTTTAATAAACAGAAACTCTACATTTTGATGAAGTCTAAATTATCAATATTTAAATTTGTAGTTATTGCTATTTCCTGGTCACACATGCAGTCTTTGCTTTCTCCTAAACGGTTTACAGTCTCTGCGTTCTCATTGGTGTGTATGCTGCAGCGCAAAGTAATTTTTATGTGTTGTGTGAGGTACAGGTGGAATTTATTTTTTCCATATGTTTTCCAGTTTTACTAAAATGATTGTTGAAAAGACCTTCCCATCAAACTGCATTAGCATCTTTGTCAGAAATCAGGTTGAGCATATGAATGTGGGTCTATTTCTAGACGGCTTCACTTGTTATTTTTCTATTACTTCACTGATACGGGACTATGTTGATGACTGAAGCATTATTGTAAGAAATAAAGCCAGGAATTTCAAGTTCTCCAACTTTGTTCTTTTTAAAGATAGTTTTGGTTCTTCTAAGTGCTTTTCATTCCCATGTAAATTTTGGAGCCAGCAATTCACTTCTATAAAAATGCCTGCTTAGCATTGACATAAATATTTATTTCAAACACAGAGGTTTTTAGAGCATTAGCTATAAATTATTCCTGCCAAAAATGTCGAACTTGATATCTAATCAGGCTTCTAGAATTAACTTCCATTTAGAGGAAATAAAAGAAGTAGAGGAATAGTTAAATGACACCACAAGGAAGCAAACCGACATATCCATAGTGTAGAATATTCTAAAGGACAATTAACACAGTTTTTGCAACAAATCAATGCCATGAAAAAAGTATGTGTGTGTGTGTGTGTGTGTGTGTGTGTGTGTGAGCGCGCAGGGGAGTGGTGGGGACTTCTGTAAATTAAAAGAAACTTAAGAAAAAAATGCCTGCTTAGGGTATAATTATGACTGCATTGAATCTAGATGTCAGTTTGGGAAGAATTGACATTTTTTACAATAGTGAGTGTTTGAAACCATGAACATGGTCTACTTTCCCATATTTAGCACTTTTAACTTTTCTGTCAACAATGTTTTAGATATTTCATTGTGGAGGTTGTGCATGCATTTCATTAAATTTGTTTCCATGTATTTATCGGCCCTACTGTATATTTAACTTTTTTTGTAAACTTTTTCCCAATTGTTACATCTAGGATTTAGAAATAAAATTGATTTTTGTGCACTTGTATTGTACCCTACCATGTCAGGAAGCTCACGTATGAGCTCTAACATGTGTTTTGTAGTTTACTTAAGATCGTCTATGTAAATAATCAGATTATCTACATATAATGATAGCTTTCCTTCTGCCTTTCCAATTTTTATGCCTCACGTGTCTGTCTTCCTGCATTATTGTGTTTTCTACACCTGCAGACCTACAAGCAGCGACACGTGCGTGCTGAGCGGGTTCCTATGGGTCTTCTGGTTATGCTGAAGAGATATTTGGCATCGTTTGGAGACGAGGTGCTCTCCAGTCCACATACACGTGGGGCTCTTCAAGGCCTCTAGCTGTGGCTTGAATCAGAGGTGAGTCTGAAACAATCTTGAGGGGCTCCACAAGCAGTGTGCAATGTGCTGCTGTTACAAGTTTCCCCACATCTGAGCATCTCAACCTGACTGAGGTTTATTCCTGATCTGCGTCCTAATTCAGTGCAGCTTGATGGGGGACACTCTATGGCTGGGGGACCTAGAGACCCAGAGTCCTTCCTTATAGCACTGTGGTCTTCTAGAGCCTCGGAGCTCCTCACGTCAGAGTCTTTCCTCCAGACAACTTGGGAGAGAGGGTGAGAACAGGCATCACCCAAGGTCTGAAGGGCCAAGCCCAGCATCCACGTACATCGCGACTGCCCGCACCTGACCGGCCCGGAGCTAGTCCCGTGGCCATGCTGCTACGCCAGGGACGCTGGGAGAGGTCCTTCAGCATCAGGGCAAGGAGGAAAGCTCTCCTGATTCTGCCCCGTCACTGATAAGCACACAGATTCACAGCAG
The DNA here is from genome assembly GCA_029783875.1 of Phataginus tricuspis. Classification (NCBI taxonomy): domain Eukaryota; kingdom Metazoa; phylum Chordata; class Mammalia; order Pholidota; family Manidae; genus Phataginus; species Phataginus tricuspis. Next base: position 18,651,513 of record JAQQAC010019400.1, on the reverse strand, counting down.
AACAAAGACCTCATTTTTCACCTGTGAGTTCTGAAAATTTGAGAAAACCAATAGAGTAGAAGGGGTGCAAAACAAGCCTTCGAGGGAAATGTAAGTCCGTGTCATCTGTTCAGGTGGCAATCTGTGATATGTGTAAAGACTTTAAGTGCATATTGACCCATGAATTCTAGTTCCCTAAATGCATCTTATAGATGTGTTTCTACACATGACAACCATGAGTGTGCCAGGATGTCTACTGCAGTAGTGTTGATACCAGACAAACTGGAAAATGATACAAAAATACATTGATAAGGGACTTGTCAAATACAGACCGTCCATTCCTTGACTTCAGGCCACCCTCTCCCAGAATTTTCTTCCCTCCGCCACTGCTCTTGCACCAGACATCCCGGATGGTCCATGATCACGTAATCCAAAATTAAAACAATTCAGATGAAAGAAAAGCTTTCTAAATGTCAAGGTTCAGGTTTTGGGCTTTTATCCCCCCAAGTCAACAAACATTCTATTGCAAAGATTACAGGAAGAAAAGAGCCTTTTGTGAGTGAGGTCACGGAGTGGTGGTGAGAGAGAACAGCAAGTATTGATGATTAAGATAATCAGAGCTGCATTAGTGTCAGGAGCTAAACAGGTTTTAGATTTACATGAAAGAAGAATCAACATTAATTTACTGTGCGTCTGTTCCTACACTAGGCCTGTGCATGTCTCTATTTTAAGTTTTACATCGTGCCTGAGAAGTGTATATGATCTCCATTTTGCAGGTGCCAATAATAGCAACATTGCCAAGCACCTAATAGGTGCCAGGAATCATGATAGGTACTTTACGTGTACTGACTAGCTTTATCTTCAGAGCAGCTCTTCCAGGGGAGTGTCATTCATACCATTCTATAGATGGAGACACAGAGGCGCCGAGGGCCCAAAGTCGCATGAACTTTGAGGGCAGATCAGGAATTCAAATTCAGGCTCTCGGGCTCCGAATTCCCAGGGCATTTCTCCAGCTTGATTTGGAGTCTGAGCATTCAGTCAAATTTCTGGATACCCGCTGGGGATTATGCCCTTTCTACTCCAGCCCGCTGCTCTCTTGGAGGGGGGAAAGGGTTAATTCTTGGCGTCTGGAAGAGGAAGATGTGGGTGAAAGCTTGTGTAGGTGAGTGGAATTGAGCTTGAGGGACGAATTATGTTCATTCAGAGGAGAAGGGGAGGGGCCGTCTGGACAGAAGGACCAACATAGGTGTAGGTGTGCAAAATGCACTGTGGGGTGTGTGTGTGTGTAGAAAAGGCATGGAAGTACACACATGAGTATGTGGAAATATTTTAATACTGGTTCCCTTAAAAAGAAAGGGGTTGTTGTCAGAGGACATACCACAGAGGATGTGAGTCATGCCATTAGCTCAAAAATATTTTGTATTGCTTATTGACTGCAGTATATTGTAGACTAATGGCTTTATGCTTCCTGAAAAAATACTGTGCGAGTCGTGGGTGGGTTACTTTTAAATCTATTTTATTTGATTGCACAAAAGAGGGGAAAGAAAAAGAATAACATTTAATTTGATAATGCTCCCCCCGAATTTGCACTGGGCATTCCAGGAAGGGGGAGAAGACCTATCTGGTGGATGATCCGAGGCACACAGAGGAGAATACACGCTGCATGCATAGAGTGCTTGCTGTTGGATGCTGACTTCGGGAGCTAAAATATCCAGCAGGCGGTGGGAAAGGGATATTTTAATTCCTATATGAGCTGGAAGAATGTTCTATCTACCTGTTCCTTGTCTTGTATCGAGTAGAGGCGATCCTGTGATGCTCCTGGGAGGCAGTGCTCAGATATCCCTCCTAGAATAAGTCTTCCCAAATCCCCAGATTCCCCTCCTCTGAAAACCCACAGGTTCCTTCTCTCTTCATATAATATGTTATAAATGTCTGTGTCGGGGTCATTAGCCCTCGGTATTCTGGGAGCGACTGGAGACCAGGAATTACATCTCATTCAGCTTTGCATCCCAGCCTCCAAGACAAATCCTGCCAGCTGTTAGGGGCTCCAGACCGCACGTCTGCTTCAGGACCGATCTGAGCCAGCCTCCCAAGCCCCAGGACGCTCTCAGGAAAAGTTTTCATGTCAAGCTTTTCTCCAGGCCCACAGAGACTAGGACAGCCCCTGAGGTCCGGCACTTGGGTCTGAACCGGCCCTTCTGCTTCTTGCAGCTATAAAGACAGAGTTCTCTTGGCAACCCAGAGAACACAGCCATGGAGAAATGAAGAGAGTCAGGTGAGACCCGTCACTTGGAGCCAGAGACGACTCCTTGCAGACATTTCTGAGGTCCTTGAATTCACTGGCCAACTCTTCAAGTCACTGCCATATTCCCTCATGTCCACCGGCAGAAGCTGAACATTTTGGGCTCCCAGAGTTTCCGTTAGGAAGGAAAAGTGGGTCCCATCTCATGTTCTCTGAGAGGTAAGCAAACAAGATCATTTGACTTGGAAAGAATAAAAAAGAAAACCTGGGAAGTCCTCCCTCCTCTAGGTCACCTGAGGGGTGCTAGACACTACCTGGATGCCACAGAGGCTATTTGGAGTTACTCCCCAGGACAGCCCGAGGAGGTCAGGTCTGTTCTCTCCCTGACGGAAATGCAGCATGTGGCCCAGGAAGTCAGACCCGCCGTCAGAGACATAGCCCCGGCTATACCCAGTCTCTGTCTGATTCCAAAGCCCAACTCTTAATCTGAATGACAGTATATTTTAAATTGAGGTTCATAAAATGATTGTATTAGGTCAATACTAGCGTTAAAAATCACCTGGCATAGAACATGAGGGGAAATATCAAAGGGGCTCACACAAAGTAAGGGTGAGTGTTCTGTGTTAAATTTCTATTTTATTTGTGTATGTGGTGTTTGCGTGTGTGTGTGTCACTGTGACAATGTGAAAGGCACTTCTTATCGTGGGCCGTGGTACAAATGCTTGAGAGCCACTGTAGTATATTGCACTGCATCTAAATTGCTGGGTTGCTGGGCAATAAATGAAAGCTACCTTTATGTAGCATCTTTCTTATTTCTGATGGAAATACTGTTACTGTCTTAGGTAGCAGGTAACTCGGGTTTAGGGAGATTAAGGATCTTCACTCCTGGTCACACAGCCAGCGAGCTGCTGGTCATAAATTTCTCTGCAAAGGCAAAACCCAAGTCGTCCATAAGTGTGTCTCAGGCCTTTGTGAAATTCAGGACTCACAAATGTTTGAGGAATGGGCTCAAAATCTTTGACTCATCCCCAAAGATGATAAAACTTACATCTTTAGATACACCTTTCTAGATACACTTACACTGCAACAGGTTCGTCTGGGACATTCTTGTGCATCTGAAGTTATCAGAGAAGCAAGAAAACCTAAAGAAGCCGAAGAAGTTAAGTCAAGAACAGGGGTAGATAGAAAGGGAAGGAGGGCGGAGGCAGGACCAGAGCTAAAGCCGACCAGAAAAGGGCGTCCAGCAGGGAAGGGCACGTCCCTGGCAGGAGGCTGTGCCGGGAATTCATTCCGGGACCAAGGACAGCACCCTGACCGCCCTTCTCAGCGGCTCAGCCCGCATTCAGCGCCCAGGACAGCCTGATCACCGGGTGACCTTGTTCAGAGCTCAGCACACCCGCCCCCAGATCAGACGTTGACTTGAAAAGAACTTTAAGCCCCAGCTTTGAGCCTCACTGAGCTCCTCTGGAAAATGAGGTGTCACGCTGGAACACCTGGGTGGGGGTTTCCACCTCCCAGGGCTAATCTGCACCCCTGTAATTATAAAATAACATTAATAGTAACAAGCAACTAATTGCTTCCGTGTTATTCAACATGTTTCCTTCTGTTACTGAAAGGTGACCGTCTTAAAGATCTCGTCTCCCTTTGCCAAAACCAATAGTCTTAAAGGGAGTGGTCTTTTTCCCTTAATTTGCCCATGTTGAGAATTAAGCATTTTCAAGGGGGAGATTTTCCTGAAACGAATAAGGGAGAAGGCATTAAAGAACAGGAGAAGGAGCACAGCATCCGGGCTCAGAAGGGACCTTACCACTCACACCTGATGTGTGACTTTGACCCTTTCTTAAGGGGTGGGGGGCACATATACACGTAAGCGCAAAACTATGCTGTTGATTTTCTGGAAGGACTCACAGGAAACTGAGAGCAGTCGTTACCTCTAGGGAAGGGGAAAGACAGGGGCTCCAGGAAAGCGGCTTTTAAATTTTATTTGAAAAATGGATTTCTTGGTTGTCCGGCTATACGAACTTTAACACATGTAGATGCTGTTTTCAGATGGGGCTTTTATAAAATAGTAAGCAGATACAGGCGGTGCATGTGGGACAGGAGCAGGCGACGCAAGGACAAGGCCGTGAGGCCCTGTGCTCCTTAGATGTTTAACGAAAAACCGCTGACTCAAGGCCCCTGTGCCTTTCCTCCTCCATCCTCCCTGCCAAGAAATGAACCACACCTTGAATTTGGGGCTTATCGTTCTCCCACTTCACTACATGACTTTGATTCTTAAACAATGTTTCTTAATTCTGCACAGCTTGACTTTTACATAAAGGGAATTAGGACGGCTTGCACCACATCACTTCTTTCTTTGCTCAGGAGTATGGTCCTGAGATTGGTTCACTGACGATGCTGGATGTGGTTCTGGTCCACTCACTCATTTACAGAAGCACACTTTATAGATAAAGAGCTGACCGACTACTTGCCAATTCTGCTATTGGACACTTGGGGTGTTTACAGTGTTTTTTCTTTTTTGTTAGTAACACTGTGCTGCTCTGAACACAATCTGGGTATATGCTTGGATGTAGAATTTCTGGGGCGTGGTCCACCTTTAAATTTATTAGATAAATGCCCGGTTGCTTTCTGAGGTGGTCTGATCTACCAATTCAGACTCCCAGGAGCTCTGTATGAATGTTCTCATTGTTAAACTTAACTGTTCTCACATTCACATTTGTGCCAATTCCACAGGTGTGAAATGGTATCTAATTTTGGTTTCAGTTTCCGTGTCCTTGTTTCCTAATGAGATGAGCGTGTTTCCATGTTTTGAGTGATGAGTTATTCTTCCATGAGGCATATATTCAAACTTTTTCCCATTGAAAAAAACTATTCTGTGTATTAGTTGACCGATTTCTTTGTACATCAACATAAGGATCCCTCATCACTCAGATGTATTGCAGGTATGTTTTTTCAGTTTGTGGCTTTTATTTTAATTTTTTGTGATGATTGGAATTTATCTTATAGATAAGAATTTTAAAACTTTAAATCATGCAAGTTCTAAGTTCTTTTCCTTTATTCTTACTGTTTCCCATACCCCTAAGATCATGGAGATGTATTTCTATTTTGTTTTACTGTTTCTTCTTCTTTTACATTTGTCTTACTTTGTTGGGGTACAGTTGACATACAACATCACATTGGTTTCAGGTGTACGACAGTGATTTGACAGTTTTGTTTTCTAAAGTCTCAGAGAGTCGCACTTCAAGATCATGTTTTTTTGCTCGCCTGAAATTGACTTTTTGTGCATGTGGTGTGATGTACGGTTTCAGTTTCTTCTTCTTTTCCTGTGTGGATGACTGATACCCAGGAACCATTCATTGCAAAGTCCATCCTCTTCCCCAGCAATCTTCAATACAAATTATGCCATAAATCAAGTTTGTGTATATTTGTGTGTGTTCCTGGGCTTTGTCCCATTCCATTCCTCTGACTCTTTGTCTCTGAAAATTAATTTTCACGGGGAATGTTTGACTTGGACATCAGACTGCTTAGAGACAGAATGCACTGGGGCGGAGGTGGACCCACAGGGAGGGGACTTGGTGTGGGGGGGACTTTGCTTCAGCCACACTGGCTTTTATTTTCCTTGAGAAGTGGAACTCCTGCCTGCTGTGAGGTCTTAGCCCTGGCTTTGTCCTGTCCCGCCTAGAGTGCTCCTCCAGCAGCTCGCTGTTCATCTCATTCTTTCTCATTAACGAAACTAAACTCGGATGTCCCTTCCCTGCCCACAGAGGATCCTCGGCCTGCCCATTCCAAAAAGCCTGCCCTGCGTTGCCACCATGCTGTTTGGCTTTCTCCTTAGCCCTTCGCCAAAATTCATTTCTACATCTGTCCTTTCGTTTGCTTTCTTGAGCCCTCACTACCCAGAGTATAAATTTCACAAGCTCATAGACATTGGTGTTCTACACTGTTTGATTTCAGGCACCTGGCACATGGAATGTACTCAATAAATATTTGCTATTCAACACATATGACACATGCTAAGTCCGACTAAGTCCAAGTAGCATAATATCTGCGTGTCAGCCGCCTGAGAATCATGTCGGCTCCCCGGCGTTACAGCAGAGGTAACGCACCCCTACTTTTAAACTCCTTCCTCCGGTACAGTCACGTGTATGAATGCATAAAATAATGCTTATTTTTGTAGGGTCGTGAAAATTAATCAATCTCCATGTGCTCAAAAACCACAGCACAGTGCAGGGACACATGAATGATGTTCCACGTAAGTAGATTCTTCCCCGAAAGAGGTCATGTTATCTTTCTGGAAGGGCTGAGTGAGGAAATTTCTCACTGGTCTCTTCAGAAAAACCATAACTGCCAGTATGTTCTTCTAATAAACAGTGGCAGATTTCCTCCAGAATTTCAACCTGTTAAGAGAGGTCTCCGTGTCAGGATAGGGAACTGTGATTCTTCCTTTATTTAAAATAGTTCAGACAACCGCGGGGGTGCTGGAAACTTTTCACGAACAAGAAAGGAGGAAGGAAAGAACCCAGCTCAGGAAAGAACACTTGAAGTCACCAAAGATTCAGACGTAACAGTCACCCTTCTCTTTCTGTCGCCACGCTTCGTGTGTTTAAGGACCAAGGGCCCGTGGGGTGACATGGCCGAGGCTCAGACGGTTGAGTGCCTGGCCGACGACAACAGAGTTGGTCGGTAGATTCAGGTGAAAGTCTTCCGTTTCCAGATCTGTGACGCTCCAGCTGCCCCCCCGGCCCTCAGCAGCACAGTTACCCTGGGGCCCCAGGCACACAGCGAGCTTCCCCTCCTCTGCCGATTCACTTCCGCACGGGCCGTGGCCTCCGCAAACCTATTTCCTTCTTCACTTAGATGGAGAGGCCCCTGGAATTGGCCAACATGTCCAGAGTCCAGGAATTTATCCTGCTGGGTTTGTCTACCAGGCCAGACATAAGGATCGGCCTGTTTGCCGTCTTCCTGACACTCTACCTGCTGACCCTCCTGGAGAACACGCTCATCGTCTACCTCAC
>JAQQAC010019400.1:18589856-18626123 GCA_029783875.1 Phataginus tricuspis | reverse complement strand
TCTTTCTGTGATGCAACAATGCCCTCGGGGATCCATGAAGCTTGACACACCCCCTCGGTTGAGAAATAGGCCTGGGTGTATCTTTGTACTGTCTTTGGAGGAGACTGAAAAACAAAATTATGTTTATCATGGCTGACCTTGGGCCTTTTTTCCTTTTTTTTTTTTTCAGGAGTAAGAATTACTGGCGGTTTTCCTAATTATACTTAGGGCTTAGGACACACATTGATCTCATCTGTCTTGTCACTTGTCTGTACGTCCCAGCCACCCGCCCCACCCCACTGCCCCGTGAGATTCCTGCATGGTTAGTTTTATGTGTCCACTTGGCCAGGCTTAGGTGACCAGTGATTGAATTAGTACTAATTTAGGTGTTTCGGTGAAGGTGTTTTATAAATATCTAGATATATTGTTAACTTCTACAGTCCTTTTGCTTTAAGTGAAGATTGCCCTTGATGTTGCAGATGGTTCTCATCCGGTCTCATCCAAGTTAAAGGCCTTGAGAGCGGACACTAAGGGTTCCCAGAGATGAAATGCTCAGGACTACATGCAGCACTCCTGCCCGAGTTCCCCGTCTGTTGCCACCCTACAGATGTGAGACCTACCAGTTCCCTCAATCGTGGAAGCCAATTTCTTAAAATCTCAGTGGAACAGAAGATGAGAGATGACAGATAGATACAAATAGATGGATAGATACAGATGATAAATACAAGTATATATATATACTGGTAGAGAGAGAGAGGTGACTATGTATTTATACCTCTATCTACACTATTGAGTCTATTTCTCTGGAGAACCCTGACTGAAACACCTCCCCATTCTATTTGTCACCCATTTTTTAAGCTGGGAAAAGCCAGATGTTTACAGAAACATCGTTCATCACAGCGAGAATCTGGAAATAACATAAATGTTCTCCAATTGACGATTAGCTAAATAAGGCACAATTCACGCACGTACCAACCTTGGACTTCTCTTTTGAACAAGGAATAGAGAGATTCAAGTCCTACTTGGGACTATATTGTAACATGATAATAACTACATGTGAAAGCACTGACCTGACATGACAAGTCTGGAAACAGCATCACTTGAGGAGTCGTTGAGAGATCTCCACACGTTTTTATAGACGAGGAGTGTGTGCAGTTGCACATGTGTGCGTGTGAGCCCAGACAGAATCTGTTTCGTCCTATTTGTGTGTGTGTGTGTGTGTGTGAAGGGGGCAGATCGCAAACATGACCCTAATTTTCCACCCCTCCTTGAATGTGCCTGCTGTGCGGTGTGTCTGCTTTCCCGCTCCTTGCATCTGGACGGTACCTGTAGTCCGCTCTGGCCAGGTGACTGCCGGGAAAGTGACCAAGCAGAGCCGAGGACGCACGTGGCATTGCAGCGTCCACTAACTCCTTCGGGACCTCCCCCAGCAGCCACGTGAAGAAGCCCAGGCCAGCCTGCTGGAGGGTGAGCGAGGCCCAACTGGCCCAGCCGCTGACCACAGATCCCCAGTGGGCCCAGCCAAGAACTGCTCAGCTGAACCGGCCCAAGTTGCCTTGCATGTTCGCATGTTTCTCTGCCTTCTCGATTATCTAAAAATGATCTTGTGCCATTTTTCTAAGGACCAAGGAAGTAATTTATGAAGGCTAGCAGAATTCCCTCATAGAAAGCGCTTTTTAAAAATGCCTGGTCAACAGGAAATCCTATGTTGCACGTTCACTGTCACAATCATCTGCCCACGTCAGTGGATCTGTCGTCTTCTTTGCTTTGACAGGAATTAGATCAAAGCCCTGAGACACGACTTGCACGGCTTCACGGTAAACCGTGGGCTTAAAACCGCAGCTCTGGCCCTTTCCGAGCTGTGTGGCCTGGGGCACGTGCCGGGCTCCCGGATCCTCGGATTCAAACCCTTTCACGTTTCAGGACGGGGAGCCCCGCCCCAGCACTGGCCCCGCCCTCCACCCTGCGCCCCGGCCCCGGTGGGCGGGGATCCGGGCAGATACGCCCGAGCCCCGCCCCAGCCGCCCTGCCCGCTTCGGAGGCTGAGGGGACCCGTGGGCCCCTCTGCGCGCAGACGCAAGGCCCTCTGGGAATTGTAGTTTCGGTGACCCAGGCGCGGCGGGTTGAGTCACTGCGCAGGCTGGGCCCGACACCTTCTGGGAGTGGTAGTTTTCAGGAGCTCCGCGGGGCCGCCTCTGGGTGCGCACGCGCAGTCCGCGCCGGCCTGGCTCTGGTCCCCGTCCGCGGTGGTCGCCCTCGTAACGTGTGTGGCCAAAACGTCCCCGCCTTCCCGGAACGAGGGGTCACGGGGGTCCGCGCGGGCCGGGTGGGGCCGGAGACCCAGGAGACTGACCCGAGCCCACCAGGCTCGGGGGGTGGAGCCGCCGAAGGCCTTCCGAGCTCGTAGCGGGGGGCGAGGGCGCCGGTGAGGGGCTGCGCATGCGCGTGGCCGTGACTCCGGCGGCGTGTGCGTGGGAGCCCCGCGCGGACCCCGGAGGTGTGTGCCCTACTCGGGCCTGTGTCTATGCACTGGGGCACCTCTGCCTATGTGTGGCTTTGGGCAGGTGTGGAACTTGCCCTCCTGGGTGGGAGGTGTGCGATTCCACGTGTGTGTCCGGGTGTGCAGAGTGTAGAATGTTTCGGTGGGTGTGTCTGCCTGGAGCTGGGCGGCCTGCGTGTGCCTGGGCGTTAGTCTGCGTGTGGAGCTCTGCAGTCATCACAGCATGTGTTTTGCGCACGGGGAGACCCTGCACGTGTGTGACTTTGGGCGCTTCTGAAGCTCTGTCCACCAGGTACACTGCGTGTGTCCTGGTGGCCAGAGAGTGGCCTGCCTGTGGAGCAAGGTGGCGTGTGTGTGATGTGACGTGGATCTGCCCCTGAAAGTGTCTATGTCTCCCTTTTGACTGCCTGTTTGCATAATCATCCTGGGTTTACGCCCCCAACCCACTTATCCTCCCCCCACACAGAGGAAACAGCCTGCAGAGGGGAAGCCGCCCAGCTGCGTCTGCCCCAGCATCTCCCTTCACAGGCCTGTTTCTCCCGCAGATCCCTCTGGACCAACTGAGGTGTGACGGCCAGAGCAGAAGCCACAACCTGAGTGACATGGGCCAAACCTGATGCTCCCAAGACACGAGGTGGGTACCATGGCCCGTCCTGAGGACCCAGCGGGGCTGCCCAAGGCCTGAGGGCTGCCTGTGGAGGTGTCGCCAGAACTAGTCTCCCAGGAACAAAGTTCTCACCACTGCACGCAAGACCCTGTGCGGTCTGACCCTCCTCCTTCACCATACTCGATCTCCCTGCTGTGTGCCTCAGTTGCTCTGCTGCGGTTACCCTGCCTGGCCGCTTTCCTTTTCCTTCATCACCCCATCGAGGCCCTGCCTCAGGACCTTGCATTTGCTGCACTTAAAGCCAGGAATGCTTACTCCGTCACTTCATCTGGGAATCTACTCAGAAGACTTCTCATTGAGGCCTGCACTGGTAGAAGAGCATTCCAGGCAGCGGGAACAGCCAGTGCAAAGGCCCTGGGGCAGGAGGGTGCCTCGCATGTTTGTGGGACAGTGAGGAGCCGTGGCTGGAGCATGAGCCTGGGGCAGACAAGGGCCTTGTAGAGGATGAACTGTACTGTAGAGCATGAACTCTGAAGCCAGGCGGCCGGGAGCCTCGGTGAGGAATGAATGAGCTAGTAGGTAGCAAGAGTTTAAAGGGTGCTGGACACAGCTCTGTGCTCAACAAGGGCTGATCATTATTGTCACCATAATAATACCCCCAAGATGGCTTAAGAGTGGCCAAGACCAGTCTCTCTCAGACATTCCTGTGCCCATGAGTCACCTGGAGCTTTGCTGCCTGAGCTCAGCTTTTGTCACAGGCAAGGCTGCAGGGTGGAACAGTGGACCTTTGCCACATATGTTGATAGTCCCTAGGAAATAAGGACCTCTTTTCGCCTGTTTTCAAACCTGAATAGCAGCATGCCTAATGCATTCTTGAGCGCCGTGAATTCGGGGGCTGAGCTGGGGCAGTAGCTCATGGCTCTTCCCGTTTGTGCTGTGAGACACTCCATCACGTGCGTATACCCCGTGTCTTTCCATTCCCTTGTTAATGGGCACTTGGACTGTTTTCTAGTGCGTGGCTGGCACAGTCTTGGCCAGGCCTCCCGGCACATGTGTGCATGTTCCTCTTGCTCACAATCCAGAAAATGTAATAACTGGGCTTCAGAGGAAGTATGTCTCCAGCTTTGCCAGAAAACGCCCGTGGTTTCCCGGGGCGTGCCCCCACCAGCAGTGCCTTTCTCATGGAACCTGGGAGCTGCTTTTCCCCTGGGCCTGGAGTGGACTGGTTTTTCTCTGGAAAAGAAAACTGTCTCTCTTCAGTATATATCTGCTCAGGCAGCTATAACAAAATGCCACCGACTGGGTGGCTAGCTGACAGAAGTTTATGTCATCACAGTTCTGGAGGCTGGACATCCAAGGTCAGGGAGCCACACGGCTGGGGTCCTGGTGGCAGCTGTCTCCTGGCTGTGTCCTTACAGGGTGGGGAGAGGGAGCTCTGGTGTCTTTTTCTTTTCTCCTAAGGGCACCGATCCTGTGGGTGGGGGCTCTCATGACCAAGTAAACCTACGCCCCCTCTGAAGGCTCCACCTCCAAACACCACCATGTTGGGGGTTAAGGCTTTGACATATAATTTGGGGGATACATTTCGGTCCATGGCACCAGGTTACAAGACTATTTTAGAGCTGAAGGATTCATGCTTTTGTAGGGATCTTTTAAAATTGTTTTCAGTCCCATCAAGTCACAGTCTCAGCTAGGGGCCATTTTTCCCCCAAGAGACACTTGGCCATGTCTGAAGACATTGTTGGTTGTCACGCCTGGGCGAGGGCTGGAGAGTGGGCCTGGCCCCCAGTGCACAGAGGCCAGGGGTGCTTTTACACATGCCGCAGTGCACAGGACGCCCCGCAACAAATGATCTGATCCGAACTGCCAGTCGTGGGAGGCCGAGGGACCCTGTGCTAAGCCATTTCCAGCCCAGGACCAAAGACCAACCTGACTGGTTTCTTTTTCTTCCTTTCTTTCAGATCGCATGCTGCAGATGTGAAATCAAGGCACCCCTGGGGGAGCAGAAATGGAAGCACTCTTGGGGGTCTCTGCCCCCCCGAGCCCTGAGCTGGAAGCAACCTGGAAACGCCGGGGTCAGTCCAGGGACCTGCAAGGACACCAGGAAAGCTGTTTGAAGCAAGAGGCCGTGGCCCCTGAGTCAGACCCAGTTGGGGACGGCATGGAGCATGGCGACCTCAGAGACGCCCCAGGAGGCCGGTCGCGGCCCGCAGCTCCCCCCACACAGGGGAGGCCCCAGAGGCGCAGTGTGCCCAGCAAGCGCCCTGCACCGAAGGGTGCGGACGCCCCCGGGGAGGAGCCGGGTGGCGGCCCCAGGAAGCCATGGAAGTGTGAGGCCTGTGGCAAGGCCTTCAGCTACTGCTCCGCGTTCATCCTGCACCAGAGGACGCACACCGGGGAGAAGCCGTTTGCCTGCGCTGACTGCGGCAGGGCCTTCAGCCAGAGCGTGCACCTGACGCTGCACCGGCGCACGCACACCGGCGAGCGGCCCTACGCGTGCCCCGAGTGCGGCAAGGCCTTCAGCCAGGGCTCCTACCTGGCGTCGCACTGGCGCATGCACACGGGCGAGCGGCCGCACCAATGTGCCGACTGCGGCAAGGCCTTCGCGCGCGCCACCCACCTGGCGCAGCACCGGCGCGTGCACACCGGCGAGCGGCCCTTTGCGTGCAGCCAGTGCGCCAAGGCCTTCCGCAACCGCTCGTCCTTGCTGGAGCACCAGCGCATCCACAGCGGCGAGAAGCCGTTCGCGTGCACGCGGTGCGACAAGGCCTTCCGCTTCTCGTCGGCGCTCATCCGCCACCAGCGCACGCACACGGCCGAGCGGCCCTACGCGTGCGGCCAGTGCGCCAAGGCCTTCACGCAGACCGCGCACCTCACGCAGCACCGGCGCGTGCACACGGGCGAGAAGCCCTACACGTGCCCCGAGTGCGGCGCGCCCTTCAGCCAGAGCGCCTCGCTGGCCGAGCACCGGCGCATCCACACGGGCGAGAAGCCGTACGCGTGTGCGCAGTGCGGCAAGGCCTTCACACAGGTCTCGCACCTGGCGCAGCACCGGCGCGTGCACACGGGCGAGCGGCCCTACGCGTGCCAGGACTGCGGCCGCGCCTTCAGCAACCGCTCCCACCTGGCGCAGCACCACCTGGCGCACACGGGCGCCAAGCCCTACAGGTGCCTGGAGTGCGGGGCCGCCTTCGGCCACGTGTCCGCGCTCATTGAGCACCAGAAGGTCCACACGGGCGAGAAGCCCTACCGGTGCGCGCAGTGCGGCAAGGCCTTCAGCCAGGGCTCGTCCCTCACGCTGCACCAGCGCACGCACACCGGCGAGCGGCCCTACGCCTGCCCCGAGTGCGGCAAGGCCTTCAGCAACCGCTCCTACCTGATCCAGCACCACATCGTGCACACGGGCGAGAAGCCCTACGAGTGCGGCGGCTGCGGCAAGGCCTTCAGCTTCTCCTCCGCCCTCATCCGCCACCAGAGGACGCACGCCGACAGGAAGCCTCGTGCGGCCAGTGCGGGGACACCTTTGCCCGGCGGCCGTGCCTGGCTCAACCCCTGAGTGCCCACGGGGAGAAGCCAGTTAGCAGGAGCGACCGTGCCGGCAGCCTGTGAGCTGACGCGTGACCGGGCATCCTAGCCAGGCGTTCTGCAGGGCATTTCTGGCCGGGTGGCACCGTCGGGAAGATTCCCTACCTCCCTGTGTTGCCTGCAAGAAGACCGAGGCTCCGAAAAGCTTGGTGACTTGCCCGCGGTCCCACAGGGAAGGTCCCCCACATCTGCCAGACACCCCCTTCCCACCCCCACCTCCCTGGTTGAGAATTATAAATGCCACCGGGAATGCAGACCCAAGGAGCATCTGTGGGCCTCTGGCGGCCTTTTCATTGTTATGACTGAGGATGTATTTGCTCAATACGTTTAACTGGATAAGATTCTGCTCCTTCGGTGAGGTTGGCCTGTTAACTAAGGGAGCAGGGTCTGAGGAATAGAAGCCGACCAGAATGGTGCTCCCCCAATTAGAAAAATGGAGAAATCCAGAGCAGGAAAAGGTCTAAAAGGGAGTGCCTGTCCCCACTGTCCCCACAAAGGGTGACTTTTAGAGCGGACCACAGTCTGTTTTTCAGTGGGTAGAGACACCTTCCCCGGCACAGCTTTCTTCACCTTACTGAGCCCTGACTTCAGTGGGGATGTCATGCAGCTGTGTGTCCAACGTGTCCCATCCTGGTGGTCCTGTAGGCCTGGGCCACGCTGGGCTGCCCTTGGCTAGATGGTTATCTGTGGTCAGCTGAGGGTTGGGGGCTGGCTGGTCCAGGAGGGTACAGCTGGGCCGGCTCAGCCCTCCCGCTCGTGACGCACATCCCACCGGGGTGTGCATGCGTGGCAGCAGCAGGGATTTGGGAGAGTGGACGCGAGCAGTTTCAAGCCTCTGATTATATCAGGTTTGCTTCCATTCCCATTGGCCAAAGCCGCCCAGCCCAGGGGCAGTGTAGGAAGCGCTTTCCCACAGGCGTGGCTAGAGAGAGGAGTGAAACGTAGGAACCATTAATGCATGACCTGCTACAAACATGAAACAAAAGATCGTATATCATGGTCTTTACGGAATTACAGTATGGGTAACCCGTTCATGTGGTCCAGACAAAAAAATCTCACCTCTGTCCTCCCCACCCCTGTCTACCAAGTTTCCCTGCCTACAGGCGACCATTCTTAACATGCTAGTATCTTCCCAGCATATCCTATGCATATATAAGCAAATATTTATATGGACATTTGTTTATATGCATAAACATGCTGAAAAGATACACACCTTTGTGCACGAATAGCATAGGGCTCACAGTTTCCCATCTTGCCTTTATTCATTATCTTACATTCTGAGGGACCTTCTGTCATTAGACAAGCAGGATGGATGTTATCATTTCACCAAGTTTGAGCCTCAGAATTTTAGGTTTGGAATCAACTTGTGATTGTTCTGATCTCACTGTGTCTTGTTGGGCTCCAGAAAAAAAAAAAGTCTCTGAAAGTACTTCAGTTCTGAGTTACGATGCCTTTATTACCAGGGTGACCAGCAAATTGCCCTGTGTCATGGGCAGTAGGCTCCTACTCTAGGTTGTTAAAAAGAACACGGTAAAAAAATTTTTGTTACCAGATTTTTCAAATATATGGAAAAGTAAGAAGTACAGTAAATGCCCATATTTCCACCGAGATTCAATGCCTTTTTAAAAAATATAAAGGTACAATACCTAGAAAGGTTTTACTCAAATGTATCGTGTTCCATGATACATATATATTTGCTTTTAAAATAAGTCATGAAAACATGACTATTTGTATGACTTTCTGGTCTATTTCAAAGTGAATTACAGGCACCACCATCTCACCTCACCGTGAACGCCTGAATCGCCTCTACAAAACAACAGTGTCTTCTACAAACCACAGCATCACAGCGCCGAATGACAGTAGTAATTTCTTAGTATCATCCAGTGTCTAATCCAGATTCAGATTTCCCTGGCCTCAAAGAAGCTTTTTTAAAGTGATGTAATTTGTCAGAAAATAATGTCAAGGTTTGAAAGCACTCAAATCTTTATGTGTATGTTTAATGTGTGTACTGGGGAGAGGGGAAGCTGGGAGGGAGAGACACAGACACATACACACGTGAGAACGGACTTGACCCCCTGCTCACCAGCTCCCTCCGCTGCAGTGCTACCAAGGAGGGTGGTGATGGGCCTGCGAGGACGGCCTCTGTGTGCCTTTCTCCCTCTGTCCCAGCGCCTGCACTCCGGTTCCTTGCTATGACCCCAACTTTGCCTGGGCCCACGCCTCAGCACACAGGTCCTCAAGGAGTGCCGAGTGGCTGAACGAATAGTTGCACTTCGCTGCACCAGCCTTGGGGTCATTCGGAGTCTGGGACGACAGAGCTGGTTCCTCCCCATGCCCTAGACCTGTCCCAGCTCAGGCCCCGGCACACAGTAGGGCCCCAAGAAGTGCTGAGTCACTTAATAAAGAGTTGAACTTGCCCAGCTCCAGCCCCAGAGACATTCAGGGTCGCGGGCCACACCGGCTCCCTCCCCTGACCTTCACCCAGCACACAGTAGGTGCTCAGGGAGTGCCGGGTAAATGGATGAGTGAAGCGGGACCCGGGGGAGTGCCACACGGAAAGAGCAAGGAAACCCGCCGTGCCGCAGGCGGGCCGTGGGCGGGGCCTGCGTCCTTCCGCCGGGACTTGGAGGAGAGCGCCCGGCCCCGTCCCAGAGAGGAGAGCTGCGGAGCACAGGCCGGGGCTCGGCGCGCCGCCGTCCCGACCCCGACCCCACCGAGTGCGCGGGGGCTCGGCTGTCTGCGGGTGAGGGGCTTCCACGCCGATTTGGGCCGCTCCGGGGACTGCGCTGCTCGCCCACTGCCTCGCGCGCTGGCTGGTCGGCTCCGGGCCCTCCCGTCCCTGCGGCAGAGCGGGAACAGGAGGTTGGAGGTGTGCGTGACCAGAGGCCGCGGTGAGTCCCTCCGGCAGCCCCACAGGGAACAGGAGTCCGTTTGCAGTCCCTCCTGCGGGAAGAATGGAGCGCTACCCCAGAGGTCAGTCAGCCCTGAGTCTCTACGGCCGCGGAAGGGGCTGAGCTCTTACGGGAGGAGTTACCCAAAATACTTGTTTCAGAGCTTCTGGAATGTAGGACACGGGAAGGTAACGAGGACAAGGAATTGGCACTTGATGCCGCCGCAGCACAGGGCAGCGTGCAGCAAGGCCACGAACCCAGACACCACACAGGCTTGCCTGCCCGCAGGGTAGGCGGCTGTGTGATGAAAATCACCAGCAGTGAGCATCCCAGCTTTTCCCCCACGGTTTTAGATTTGTCACTTTTAGGTACTTATTTGGCATATTTCCCCCTCCACCATGTTCTTTAGATCCGATGTGCAGATACTACCCTGGGTCCAGCACATTCTGTTCCAGGAGGGGACAGAGCAGCTTTAAGTGCAGAGGGGGAGGGGGTCAGAAAGGGTGATGTCCTATAACCGGGGGCGGGGGCAGAGTTCCCAGGAGAGACGGCCTGCACTCCGCAGCCGCCTCCCCAAGTCGACCTCCCAGGACTGTTCCTCCAGGCAGAGCCACCAGAGGAGGAGGAATGGCCATTGGGGAGGGTGCCAAGCAAGAAGGACGTTCACCTGATGGTCAGGTGGTGACTCGGGCTATGATGGCAAGTGGAGAGTGGCCTGTGGAGGGAGGTGCTGTTCTGGGGGTGGTCAGGGAAGGCCTCTGAGGAAGTGGGGACCTGCAGGGGGTCTGCGGGAGGAGCATCCCAGGCAGAGGTCCCTTCCAGAGTCAGTGCAAAGGTCCTGAGGCAGGTTTTTGTGCCAATGGCAAGGAGGCCCAAGTGGCTGGGTGGCTGGAGTGAAGGGATGTTTGGGTAGGGCTGGATGGCCATTGTGAGGACTTTGGCTTTTACCTACTGAAGTGGGTGTGTGGATAAAGTGAAGGTTCCTGTGGCCAGGATTCTCACCTGGCCCTGGTCAGTGTGCTCACTACACACGTGGGCAATGCATCATTATTGACTCTATATAAAGAGCTCCACCCAGTGCTCTGGGCGACACGGTGGCATGGCCAAGGCTGCAGGAGAGCAGAACCTGGGGTGGTGGCAGCACCGAGGACAGAGGCCCAGAGGATGGCTGTGGGGGCGGAGAGGCCCAGAGGAGAGACCGGCTTGCCACATGCAGACTTGCTCTGAGTGGACGGGATTCTAGTGATTGACCTGCCACCGTGGGAATAAAGTTGGCTATAAACCCTTTCACCCCAAGAATGTTCAACTGTCATTTCTTTGGTCTCATTGAGTTCACAGTGGACCTTTCCGGGGCTGAAACCCACTGGCAAGACAGCGCGGAATATGAATGATCTTAATTACGCCATAATGGGATCTGCCTGGCTGTTGCGTGAACAGAACATTAGGGTGCAAGTGGCTGTTTCCATCATGAAATACTGATGGGCCCGCGATGGAGCCCAAGCGAGCGGCCACTGCTGATAGGATTCATATCGCCATCGCGGTCGTTTTCAGTATCGCACGGGTGTGATTAAGCCTTGCGGCTCTGTCTGAGCTCATCGCAGCCCACAGCCAGCAACCAGCCTCTCCGGCCCGCACATCTAGCACGGCCCGCAGGCATCTCCCTGTTCCCATTTCTGTCCTGCTGGAGTCCGTTCTCCGCCTGCCTCTCTGACAGCGTGTTCCTGCCTCAGGCTTCTGCAGCTGCTGTTTGCTTATTTCAGGACCACAGCCCCTGCGGCAGAGCAGCCATGGGGACTGGGGGGCTGGGGCGGAGGGTGCCTGTGGAAGAGGCGAGCACCTGGATGGTGGCAGCCATACCCTCAGCTGTGTGGCCAGGGAGAGGCGGGTGTCCTGCTGATGGATCTCAGCCCCAGCCAAGTCCACTATGGATTCAACAAGACCAAAGAAATGACAGTGGAATGTTTTTGGGGTGAAAGCGTTTATACCCAACTTTATTCCCACGGTGGCAAGTCAATCACTAGAATCCTGTCCACTCAGAGCGAGTCTGCGTGCAGCAAGCCGGCCTCTGCCTCTGGGCTTCTCTGTCTGCACAGCCGTCCTCTGGGCCTCTCTGCCCCAGCAGCCGTCTCAGTCTCTGTCCTCGGCGCTGCACCACCTGAGTCTCCTCTCTGCTCTCCCGCAGCCATGCAGCCCTGCCACCAGAGCTCTTTATATAGAGTCAGTAACACCGTATTGCCCACACGTGTGTACTGAGCTAGCCGACCGGGGCCAGGTGAGAATCCTGGCCACAGGAACCTTCACTTTATCCACAGAAGGTCACCCCAAAATGATGTATAACTGTGAAGTCAATGGAGAGGAAAGACCCCAGTGGTATTTTTAGGCCCTGAGACCCAACTATAAATTAACTCATTATAATTTAACTATAAATTAACTCATTTCATCCTGAGCTTTGGTGTAATGAGCTAATAATCTCTGCTTGAGCTCATTTGAGTGGAGCTTCTCTTATTTGTAACCGATAAAATCCTACTTACTGTAGCAGGGGAGGCTTGTGGGCCTCTTTCTACGGGTCAGCTGTTACCTGCTGCAATCAGCCGAGGGAGGGGCGGGAAGAGAGAGACTCCCACACTTCTCCCTGCCCTAATTTCTCTAGCAAACTCAGGGGAAGCCACTGAAAGTCCTATTTTTAAAAATGACACAGAGCCTAAACACACACACAGTAATTTTAAGAGTAGGATGGTAACATCAACCACTATTTTAGGTAGTCATATTTAAGGCAAAGGACTAAATTGGGAAAGACAATCATTTTATATTTGACAAAGCATTCCAAACCAGGTTTTAACTCACATTTATTGAGTGCCTACTATATGCCTGGCACTGTGCTTGGTGTTTTACACATATTATTTAATTGGCAAAGACATAATACTGCTGTACTTATAAGCATCAAATTACACAGTTGCTAAATACATAAAGCAAAGGTTATAAAAATATATTGACAAACAATTATCCTAACAGATTTTTCACATAACCTTAATGGTTTTTGAGAGGGTATGTCAAAATTAAATAACACACGGATGTAAGCAATATAACTGATAAGACTGAGTTAATGAATACACGTATAGATTTTTTAATTCTACAGACAGAAAATAATTATTAATCTGAAGTGCCCATGAAACATGGGCCAACACTGGGCATGTTCTAAGCCACAGTAAAAGCTTTTTTAAAGGTTTTTTAAGATTTATTATAGGCCACATCCTCTGTTCACAGTGCAGGAAATCAAGAAAACAGAACTATTTTTAAATAAATCCAATCACTGAGTTTCAAAGCACTCTTTGGAAACACTACAATACAACATTTAAACAACAGCATAAGCAGGAACATGAATGACCAAACTTTAAGATGTGGCCAAGGCTTTAACCAGAAGTACATTTACTATTAAGCATAGTATTATAGCAAATAATTTTGGGGAAAAAAGAATATAGATGAATTAATTACTCAACCTAAAAATTGAGACAAAGAATAGAAACAATAAAAAATAAACCCAATACACATTCATGGAAAACAAATTATAAACGAGAGAAGTAGTGGATATAAATAAATCCTAATGCTGGTTCTTTGGGAAAGTAATAGTAAAGTAGATAAAATTTTGACATATCTAATAGTGGGTAAACCACAAACAGGATGAAAGGGGATGGAACAAAATAAAAAGAAAAACTTTGTTTGATTATAAAATAGTTTATAGTTAAGCTAATAATCTGAAAAGTTCAATGGAATGAAGAATTTTCTAGAGAATAAAAGAACAGTATAAATAAAAATTAATGAAGTAAAAAGTGCTAACATACTGATAACATGGAAAGAAACTGAGAAAGCCATCCAAGAAACAGGAGAAAGTTCGCCTCCATAGCACTAGGACCTGATTCCTGTACTGGTGAATTCTTTCAAAATGTCAAGGAATTGATACTTCTCAAGCCACAGAACCTATTTGAAAGCATAGAAAATGTCCTTCCATGATGCAAGCTTAGCCATGATATCAAAACTTTATGAAGATAGCACCAACCTTACCTATGAAGATAGAGGCAAGAATCCTACATGAAATATTAGGAAATAGAACTCAGCATCTGAAAAGACCGGTGCATCATGATCCTAAGAAAGATGATGTTAAATCGAACAGATCTCGTCAATCCTAAACGGCACATTTTGTCACCTTCTCTGAAGTCAGGATGCACCTCCCAGTTGGTGGTATCTTACAATTAAGTAGCATTTTTTTTCTTTCTCAGTAGTATATAAAATAAATTGTTCTACAATCAATGATGTCTTAAGTTCAGTGAAATACAGTAATGCAAAACCTCATACAAAAAGATTAAATACAAAAAAATCTCAATGGATATTTAAAAGGCAATTTGATAATATGCAATACGTGTTCCTGATTTTTAAGCAGGACGCTTCCTTAACGTCACACAGGGCATCCGTTTTGCGACAACCGCCATCATAGTCAAATGTGAAACATCATAGGCATCCCTGTTAAAACCAGGAACAAGAAAAGCACGCACACTACCAAGACTATGGTCGTCTGTTGTGGAGCTTTGGACCACTCCACGAAGCCCTGAAACAAGAAAAAAAAAAAAGTATTGGAAAGTGAAGGGCCACCCGTGTCACGTGCAGGAAAATGGGATTATAGGATTGGGAATCAATATCAACTGAAAAGCTGTTTGAATTAAAAACCATGCAGGGAAGTAAATAGACATTAGATAAATATACAAAAATAGGTAACCTACCTGCGCCCTAGCAGAGGGAAATCAGAATAATGGTACACGTGACCAAAGCTTTACACTGATACATAAAGTCTCACAGTTTTAAATACCATCTATACTCCAATGACCCTCGTGTGTGTGTGTGTGTGTGTGTGTGCGTGTGTGTGTATTTCTTGACCCCAATCCCCCTCCTGAATTCCCATCTTGTAAATCTCACTGTCTACTTGACACCTCCACTTGGACGTCTGCCGGGTGTGCTCACCTTTACATGTTCCAGCTATCGTGATGCCACTCCTCCAGCCCCAATCCCAGTTCTCCCCACACCTCTCCTTCAGGCCCCTTCAGGCCTCCAACTATGGCATCCTTATCACTTCTAAGTTCAAGCCCCCACCAAATGCTGTTGGCTTCGCCTTCAAAATACATCCAGAAACGGACCACTTCTGCCCTTGTCAAAGGCACCATCCCTCTTATTTCTAATCTGGATCCTACTCTCGCCCCCAATTTCTTCTCCATTTGTTCAGCCAGAGTTCCTTCTAGTGTAGAAGTCACTCCCTGCATGAATCATTCTGCCCCAGGCATTCTCACCTCCAAGCTCTGCAGTATAGTTTCTTCTCTGGAAATATTCTTAAGGCTTTCTCTGTCATATCTTCCATTGCTTGGTTTCCCTCACTTCCTTAGAAAACTCTTTCTTCACACTCCATGGAGAAGAGCAGGCCCCAATACCTTCCCACAGAAGACCCCAGCACTACACATCCCCTTACTCAACTCTCTTTTTCTGTATGCCCATGAGGGCAAAGACTTGGGTTTTCTCATGGTTGTATCCCCAGTGCCTGGCACAGTGCCTGACACAGAGTATGAGCCCGGGAAATGTTTGTTAAATGGATAAATGGATGGAAAGACATATCATGATGAGGGATGGGAAGACAAAATGTTTAAGTGTGACAATTCTTCTCCAAATTAGTCATGAGTTTAGTGAAACTGCTATTAAAATATCAGGGAAATTTAGGGAATGAACATGACATTGTGAGTTATTTGGAAAGCTAGGAAAGCTAGTGAACATAAAAAAAAATCCTGTAAGAGGGAAATGAAGGAAGACAGACTATGAGACGTTAAAGCATATTATAAATCACTGATGGAATTCACATCTCTATCTTTGGAAAAGGACCGGTTCCTTCCTCTAGCCTGCTGTCTCCCTCTGGACGCCATCTCATTTCAAAGCTCCCCCACAGCTGTCCGCAACCAGAGATGGGTTATAAAAGGCTTCCCGCTGGCTCAGGGAAGGACCGGGGCTCTCCACGCGCCCCCCCCCCCCCCCCCGAGCTCCCCACGGGATCAGCTGACGCTGGACCTCAGGGAAACCCTCCTTCCGGCTCCTCCCAGCTTCCCGCACACTCAGAGCACATTCCCCCAGTAAATCCCTTGTACGAAAGTCCCAATTCAGTCTCAGTTTTTAGGGGGTGAAATGTCTATAAGAATAAATGGCAACTTATAAAAAGCAGTCTGTCGAAGAGTAATATGCAAAGAAAACACCGCACACGCCCTACGTGTACAGCTCGATGGACCTTCAGGTGAAGCCGTGCAACCAGCACCCGGAACAGGATGCAGATTTATCAGCACCACAAATGATTTGCCCCCAAAAGTAACCCCGTCTCAACTTCTTATGCTGTGGGTGAGTTCTGCCTGTCCTACCAGGGGCTACTTCTTGGTGTTGGATTCCCATTTTTTTTAACTCGTCACTTAGATAAGGTTTGCGTTTGTGACACATGCTGCCTCCTCCCTTCACCTGCTCCTCCCTGTGAGAGGTGGGGTGACATCTGACTGTGGGGTGGGGAGAGGCCCCGCCCCTTATCACAGGCCTCTCTTGGGGGAGGACAACGTCCTCGACAGGCAGGAGACCTTCGTGGTTAAGAGACATACAGACTGAAATCCCAGCTCCACCACTTATTAGCTGAGTGACCTGGGAAAAGTTGCTTAACCTCTGTGCCTCAGTTTTCCCATCTGTAAAATGGGATCATAAAAGATCCTACCTCAAGAAACTTAAGAGAATCAAATAAACGAAGGCAGTCGTGCGGTGTGGGCTGTGGAACCCAGCTGTTACTGTTATTAAAGGCGTCTGCTCTCCCGCAGCTGGATCCCTTTCTCTTTTGGGGGTCACCTGCAGGAAGGGACGCCCAGCTTGCGGATGCGGGGTGCCCTCCGCTGCGGCATGTGCCCCAATGCCGGGTCAGTACCGGGTGAACGAGTGAAGGGGTGAATGAATGATGCCCGAGGCCTCGGGGCCTCTCCCCCTGCCCTGGTTTCCTCATCTACAGGGAGGGACACCACACTACGGGCCTCGGGAGAACCAGTAAGTGTGAGCCAGGGACGGGGAGCCCAGGCCCGCCACACGGCCCAGGGGAGCGCCGCTCCTGGCGGTCATTCCCGCCCATTTCCTCCGACCTGGAGGTTCCGGCCTGGCCCCCACACTTCTCCCTCCCCGCATCCCTGCGCGCGGGCTAGAGAGTGACTCTGTAGCTCCGATCCCTTCAAAGGCTCCCCACTGCTGCCTGCAAGACACCCCTCCCGACCTGCAGGGCGGGGAGCCTGGCGGCCAGAGGAGCCCTAGTAAAACTTAAGCGGGGACGCGTCCCTCCTCTGGGCAGAGCTCGCCCGCAGCTCCCACCCTGGAGCCAAAGCCAGGCTTCCAGCACAGCCGACAGGCCCGGGGTCGCCCACCCCTGACCCCTGTGCGCCGCGTCCCCCAGGCCCCCCTCGGCGGCGCCTCTCTCCCACCCCTCTCCAGGAGCCGGGGCTTCCTGCCGTCCCCGCGTGTGCCGGGCGTGCTCCTGCCCTCCAGGATCTCCCCCTCGGGGGCACTTTCCCGGACACCCGTCTTAAAACAGAGTACCCCGATACAGGTTGGGTTTCTAGCCTATGACTGGGAGCTGGGACCTTTGTGTGCTGCTGAGAGGGGTTATGTGATTTTACTAATGCATGAAACGCATGTTTAAGTAAAAGAACCACTGCTGTTAGTTCACATATTGATGTCTTATGCCACCAGAGAAAATGTGAAGATGAAGTCTTTAAATGGAAAGAAGGTGCTTGATAATTCTGTTTGGTTTTGCTCTCAATATTTGGATTAAAACTCAGAAGGTGGTTGGATGGGGGATCTGTGGATGGACGGTTGCGTGGTGGGCAGGTGAATGGATGGATGAGCGGGTGGGTTAGGCGGATGGACTGATTGCGTATGGAGGGATGGGTGACGAGTAGGTACAACAACTGGGCATCCAGGTGGACGGAAAGGGCGAACAGGTGAGCAGGCAAATGGAAGTCAAGGTGGATGAATAAGGGCACAGATGAATGAACGGCTAACTTGTGACGAATTAATGAGTGAAGGGGTGTGTGTGACGGAGGTGCACACCCCACGCGGAGCCCCTGGCCCGTGTCTGACTATCACAGGAAGGCCTCTGTGGGCTCCCGCCCCAAGCAGGCTTCTGTGGGGCCAGGGAATTGTGCCGACCGCGGGGGTCTGCAGGCTGGGGCGTCTGTGAAGGAGGAGGGACCCCAACTCACCTGGGAGTCCTCGGACCCCTCGTCGCCCTCCACCGCGCTCCACTCCTGGGGACGCCCAGTCTCTTGAGAAGACAGGCCTGGGAGGGGGAGGAAGGAGCCACGGGTGAGTGGCCAGGGCAGCTGGGGGCGCTCTCCCCACCTGCTGTCCTATCACACACACACACACACACACACACACACACACACACACACTGGCCCATGCGGTTCCGGAGACACAGAACGACAGACCTGGACTCGGATCCCGTTTCTGTCACTGACTACCCGCAAGACTTAGGGTCACCTGATGTGTTTGCCACCTGGGTCTCTGTCCCTTCACCTGTCAAACAGGTAAAAGATCTCCTTCTCTAAAGGCTCCTGGCAAAAACTGAGTGAGCAGAAGGAAAAGCCACAGGATTATCCTACAGTTCATTCTCACAGGGAGCTGGGCGCAGCGTCTCTCAGCCTCCGGGCCGCCCATCGACGCTGCATCATCTCCTGCGGTGGGCGCTGGACGTCCAGCAGCTCTGCCGGCCTCTGACCACTAGGTGGCGGTAGCATCTACCCGGTCATCACACCCCAAACTCTGCCCCGGCCAAAAGCCCCAGACATGGCAGGTGGGGTTTAACAGGGCCCCAGTTGGGGACTGCTAATGTACAAGAATCCTTCTGAAATACAAACAAGAGCCTTTCTGCTCGTCAAAACCTTCCAGGGGCTTCCCAGTACTCAAATAGTGAAACTCTATGCCATGGTCTACAAGACACGCCCCCACTGGCCTTGGTGGGTCTGCCGTCCCTCTGGTCTCTGCCCCATTCACCACAGTCCCTTGCACACAGTGTCGCCACGGTGGGGTCGTTGCCTGCGGCTCTGCTGCCCAGGAGGCCAACACCCAGGTTCCTGGAACACCTGACTCCGTCTCCTGCTTCTCTCACCCTCGCCGACCACACCTCAGTCACTCCCCACCAATCAGCCTGCTTTACTGTCTTCATAGTTCTCATCAGACATTACTTTCCTTTTTCTTCGCAAAATTTGCTTACTGTCTATTTTCTCCACCAAGCTCTGACCTCTACCAGGGCCATCTTGTTCACGGCTAGATCCCAATGCCTGGCACATAGTAGATGCCCATGGCATATTTTTGCCCCATATGGCCTCCAACTTGCTTGTTACCCCCTAATTCCACACCCCTGGATCCCCCTCCCTCGCTGATGCTGAGTTTGACCATGTGGCTGATTTTGACCAGTGGCCTGGGAGCAACTGAGTTGTCAATAGACGTGTAAAAAGTGCTTGTGAATCGCAGCTTCCCTCTCTTGCTCTGCAACTACCCCATGAGAATAAGCGTGGGCTAGCCTGCTGGAGGGGCCTGGCCCCAAGTCAGCTCCATCAGCTCAGCCAACCACCAACACCAGCCCGACACGCAAGGAGGGTCATGTGAGATCAACCAGCTGCCCTGCCAGCTCACTGCACGGGCAGAAGCAAGCCAGGGCAGCCAGAGAACTGTCCCTTGCCGGTCACATGGCTGACCTGCAGAATCATGAGCAGAGAAATGAACTGTTGCCCTCAGCCACTGAGTTTTGGGGTGATTTGTTACACAGCAAAAGCTGACTGATGCGGGCTCCATGCATGTTGGTTGAATGAATGAGTGACTGAAGGAAGGAAGGTTGTGTCCTTCCCTAGGCTCTGCTATGACCTTTCCCTGCCTCCCACAGGACCCCTGCACCCTCACCTTTCCCATCACCATCACAGCTGGCGACCCCAATCTCCACAGCCACCCAGTCTTTGGTGAACGTGGCACGCTTCTCCCATGCCCTGCTCTCCTGAGGCAGCAGCGTCTTGGCCCTCTCGGGCTCCAGCAGACCCCGTATCTGCTCTGGCCGGAGACTCTGCATCTCCCCAGAAAGTGGAGTTTCCAAAGCAGCCTTCTCTCGCTCCTCCTGCTCCAAGATCCTGAAGCCTATTGTGGAAAAAAAAAAATGAAGGCCATCAAGGAAATTTGGTTTGGGCGGGTTTTCAATGACATCGAGGCATTCTCTCTGGTTCTGTTGGCTGTGGAGCTGGCCTTTTGCAAAGATAAGAAAATGTCCACTGTATTTTTTTTAGAGATGGTTTTGTGTGTGTGGGGGGGGGTGGCACAGAGGACATCCCAGCACCTGTGAGTACATTGGGAACTTTTCATCACAGAAACCAACTTATGAATTATGGACATGCAGAATATGCTCTTTTCTTCTCCACTATCAATTGGCACATGGGTCTTCCTTATGAATGGGGGGGCTCACAGACCCCTGAAATGAAAACTGAAACTCATATTCCAGATTCCTCGGCCCGCTCCACACCAGCACCCCCTGCCCCCTGGGTGCCCCCATGGCTCCACCAGCTCCCCCCACCCTGCAGGCATCATGGTGGATGCATTCCCTCCTCACTCCCATCCCATCTGTTGCAAAGTCCCCCTCTCTTGTCTCAGAAAATGCTGTCTCCTAGCTCTGGTTCCTGGCTTGTTTGTCAATGGTCCACGCCACCCTTGACCCCACCAATCCTGTCCCCCGATCCCATGTCCACTCCATCCCACCGGCTTCATCGTCTTCAAGACCCCCAATAGGGTGGGGGCCAGGTTCCTAGCTTGACCTCAAAGCTTCCCCTCCACAGTTGCTGCACACCCCCTCTTCCAGGACAGCCCAGGAATAAATACCACTGACTCACAGGGAGAGAAGCTTTCCTCTATTCAGCTTCTCCCCTTTTTAAAATTGTGTTAAAATGCACAGAAAAATTCACCATCTTAACCTTCTTTAGGTGTACAATTCGTAGTGGTAATATTCACAGTGTTGTGCGGCCGTGACCACCACCCATCCCCAGACCTCTTGGATATCTGAACCTCTGTCCCCATTAGACCCCAACTCCCCACCCCCTCGCACCCACCATCCTACTTTCTGTTCCTATGAATTTGATGACTCTAAGTACCTCATCTAAGTGGAATCACACAGTATTTATCTTTTCTGTTTCACTGAGCATGTCTCAGGATTCATCCACGTTGTAGTGTGAGAATTTCCCTCCCTTTTAAAGCTGCATAATATTCTGATGTATGGATATTCCACATTTGGCTAACCCACTCATTGGTCGATGGGCACTTGGGTCGCTTCCATTTTTAGCTGTCATGAATAATGCTGCATGAACATGGGTGTGCAGGTGTCTCCTCAAGACGCTGCTTCCAATCCTTTCAGGCATACCCTCCAAAGTGGAATCGCTGGATCACCTGGTAGCTCTCTTTGTAATTTTCTGAGGAACTGCCATGGTGTTTTCCGCAGCTGCGGCACCATTTCACACTCACACCAGCAGTGCACAGGGTTAGAGTCTCTCTGCATCCTCACCAACTCATCTTGTTTTCTGTTTTTTTTGATAGCAGTCATCCTGATGGGTGTCAGGGAGTTTCAGCACCCTTTGACCCTTCTGATCACCCCTAGGAGAGTGTCAGTTTGGTGCTAATATGCCTTTAACCTCCCCCTTCCCCACACACATCTTCAAAGAGAGAGCAGCTTCCTGCTCAGGCAGGCAAAGTGTCCAGCCAGGATATAAGGATATTGTTCTGCTTTCCCTGTGTTTACTTTCATGGTTACTCTCAATGCTGTTTAAGGAAAAGCGATACTGACTTTCCATGTATGACAAAGTTTCCCTTTGAAAGTCATGGAGGTAGATTATGAAAGTGGGCTGACTCAGGGGTGCTGATGGGGCATGAACATGGGCTCAACAGCTTTGGAAAACTATTTGGGAACATCTTCTAAAGTCGAACATGCAATTCCTCTCCTAGACACTCATTTAAGAGAAATGAAAACCTCCACACAAATGCTTGTACTAGCTGATTTTGTCATACAAAGCTGTTCAAATTCAGTTCATAATAAAAAGGGTTGACAACCCAGATGTCTCTCAACAAGAGACTGCATAAGTAAACTGCAGTCTGTTCCTATAATGGAGTATTACTCAGCATACACGCAATGACATGGATGAAGCTAAAATATATACCAGACTGAGTGGAAAAAGCCAGGAGCACATATGTGTGATTCTATTCATTAAAAATAAAAAAGGCAAAAAAATAAAACAGGCAAAATGAGTCAGTGTTGACAGAGGTTGGAACAGTGGTGTCCTGGGCTGGTCGGCGTCTTGATCTGACCCATGGTCCATGAGTGGAGACATCTGTGCAAATTCATTGAGTTCTATCCTCATTGAACTGGTAGGTCATGCCCATTACCTTGTGTTTCAGACCTCACTAAGGTAAAACACAAATTGTTTAAGTGTCGTGGAACTTTATTTCTGGTTTGCTGCATGTGTCTATTCCAATATATATATGTAAATATGTAAATTAACAGTGCTTTGGGAATTGCACATCGTGTGGATATTGTTGCACTGTTGAACCTGGTTCTGCAGAACTGTCAGCACCACTGTGGGATCCTTTATAAAGTCCTGACACAAAAGAGCTCGTTAGGTGTTGCATTAGTTTCGTATGGATGCTGCAAAAATCACCACAAATTTGGCGGCTCCAGACAATGCATTCATTCCCTTACAGTTCTGTGCCTCAGAAGTCTGACAAGGGTCTCACTGGTTGAAAGCAAGGTGTCGGTAGGGCTGGGTTCCTTCCAGAGGCCCTAGGGGAGGGTCTATTTCCTCAAATTTCCCAGTATCCTCCGGACACTTGCGTCCCTTGGTTCATGGCCCCTTCCTGCATCTTCAAAGCCAGCAGTGGCCACTTGAGAATCCCTCCCACTGCGCCCCTTTGATTCTGACTCTCCTGCTTCCTATTTCCACTTTTAAGGACCCTCATGGTTACATTATCCCCACCCCAGATGATCCGGGATCATTTCCCCATCTCAAAGTCGGCCACAACCTCAACCCCCCTCAGCAGGGAGCCTAATATATTCGTTCACAGGTTCTAGGGATGCGGACATGGACATCCTCAGGGAACCGTTGATCTGTCTACCACAGGTATTTACTAAAACTGCTGTAAGAGGGGGAAGGGAGGTGATTTAAAGACAGCAGGTAGGGTAGGTGTTGCTAGAATGAGAGGAGTCCGGAAGGGAAGAACAGCTGGTGTTTGTAAGAAGCTAACTGCTGCACGGCGAGGTGACACCTGGGAGTGACTGCCCGGAGTGTCAGCCCCGCCCTGCATCAGCTCCGCGACCTGGACGCTCTGCAGGTTTCAGTGTGCTTGTAAAATCAGTGGTGATAATAATGGCAGCCGCCTCATAGAATCACCTTGAGATTTCCACCCAGACCAAAGGCAATTTAATACATAGTGAGGACCTGATGCGAGGAGGGAGTTTTCTCCTCTTCCAGCCTGTCCTTGCCCTTCTAGAAATTATAGAAACTCTGCCCATACTTCAAGGCTGAGCCGTGACATCACCTCCTGGGGAGCCCCATGAATATTTGCCACCCAGGAGTGAGTGCTTCAGTGGAAATGATTTTTTCCAAACCATTTCTCAGCCAGAACTTTGTGCCAGGCTGTGCTGCGTACTGGGCACTTGTAGATGAATTCAACACCCTCAGTAGCCTACATTCTCCTGGAGGAGGGAGATAAGTGAGCAGAAAGGAACACAGCAGCAGACAGAAACGGTAGCAGTGAGGATCTGAGCTCTCAGAGTGCAGCAGATGAGACAAACAGGATACACACAAAAAAAGATAAATCAACAACTCCCCACCCATCCCCCGCCCCCATCCAGCTTTTACTTTCACTCTTTGAACTTGAAAGGAAATATAGATCTAGATCAATACTTCTCTGTGGTAAGGAAACCATGGACAAATGCCAGCTGATGTGTGGTGTGGGGAGAGGCGATAGGAAGTGGCGGGGAGTGTAGTCAAGGAGGGGTGGGCTCCCTGTCCGAGGGGGCTGCCTCATTCAGCCCAGCCAAGGCTTGCTCAGCAAGAGCGTGGGCTCAGGGTCTCCCACCTTGTGATTTCTCAAACAAACTCTGGAAACCTATAATTTTAGATGACATATTCTGCATTTTAAAATGCCACTAATTATTTCAAATGTTTAAAAGGAAGACACTATTCAAGCCAAACAGCACAGGCCACGGGCCCAGGCTGGACTCTGGACTGTCCATCCACAGTCTCAGCGCGGGCGGCGGAGTGTGTGGGGGCAGGAGGAGGGCGCTGGGCACAGACATTTTCCAAGAAAAAAAACAAAAAAACGGTACTGGCCTCGAGCGGCGGGGCGCTGGCAGGGTTACTGGTTTGTTTGTTGTTTTTAATGAAACACAATCATGTGCTTAGGCCGGAGGGAAAGAACGCACGGAGGAGGAGAAGGTGCCGGGAGGGAGGTGACCGGTGGACAAATCGGGAGCCACGGGGTGCGTGGATGGAGAGGGGCGGGGAGGCGGCGACAGAGAGAGCCGCGGCGTGACGGGGCTGGGCGCGCGAGGGACTCACACCCACAGCCGTAGTGCTGGGGAAGCAGCAGCGGCCGGGCCGTGCCCAGGGGCGCCCCCGCGCTGGTCTCCGCCCTCGCTGCGACCCTCCGCAGCTGACACTGCTCCGCGCCGCTTCCACCCGCAGGAAGGCCCTGGGTCAAAGCGGCGCAGCTACCGGGGGCC
This sequence comes from Phataginus tricuspis, assembly GCA_029783875.1. NCBI lineage: Eukaryota > Metazoa > Chordata > Mammalia > Pholidota > Manidae > Phataginus > Phataginus tricuspis. The sequence continues at coordinate 18,601,713 of JAQQAC010019400.1, read as the reverse complement.
GGGGAGGCAGACCCGGCCCGACGTCACGCCTGGGCGCCTGGGGCTGCGGGGCGGCACACGCGTCCCACACCCACACGGGCGCGCGCACACCAGACCCCCGCCCGCGCGACCGCGCCCCACGAGCGCACGGACACAGACCGCGCTGGGCGGAGGGAGGGACCCAACGCAGCCCCCTCCCCCCGATGGGCCCGGGCCGCGCCCCCAGAGCGCTCGGTCCCTCCCCCATCACACACCCTCGCAGCCGTTCTCCCACGCGCCCCGGGATCGCCGCCCGCGGGGGACCCTTGGAGGACTCACCCTCCCCAGCCAGACCCTGTCCGGGCGCCGCAGAGCTGGCGCCGCGGCTGCGCAGACGCGGAGGCTGCCCGGGGTGGGGGCAGGTGGGGAGGTGGGGAGGTGGCGGGGTGGGCGGCCTCCCCTCCTTCCCCTTCCCTCTCCGGGACGCCGGCGCGGGGCTGAGGGTGGGGCTGGGGAAGGGAGCGGAGGAACAGCGGCCGCGGGCCTGCGGGCGGGCCGGGGGTGTGGCGCTGCGCCCGCCTCGAGGGTCCGCCCAAGCGGAAAGAGCCCCCCGTGCCCCGCTGACGGCGCGGAGGTCACCTCCGAGTCCCTGCTGTGGGGGTGCACTGCGGCCAGTTTCCACACCCGCCTCGGGGGGTCCCCAGCCTACAATACTGCGGGTGCAGGGAAGGGAAGCAGGCTGGGGCAGAGGCGTGGCGTCCCGGTCACCCCGAGGTCAGGCCGCCTGGGCTTTGAGTGTGGCTTTGCTATTTGCTACTAAGTGTGGCTTTGGGTGTGTCACTTCTCATCTCGGCGCCTCAGTTTTCCATTCCGTTAAGTGGGTACAATTATGCTTATCATCTTCAAGGACTGCTGCGAAGGTAAAGAAAACAAGTACCGTATGTGTGGTGTTTACAACAGTGCCTAATAGTCGCTGCTATTATCGTTGTTATATTTACAATGCAACGACTGCCGGCCAGAATTCCCTTTGCGGCCGGGGAAGTATTGGAAGCCTGCGTTTCTGAGGTTGACACCAGGAGAACCCGGTTACACGGGCTTCAGGGCTTCAGCAGCCGGAGACTCGGGGCATGAGGGTGGGGAGTGCGCCCAGGAATCTGCTCGGAAGAGCGCGAGCGTCTGGCAGAGGCTGCGGTAAACGGGGGCCCCGCGCGCTGTCCGCGGTGCTGAAGCCCCTCTCCCTCCGCCCCCCGTCTGTCTCTCTGTCTCTCTCGGTGCGTGTATCTCTCTCTCTCCCTCTTTATCTCCCCCACCCCCCACCCCCCGCCATTCCGCCTGGGAAAAGCCCTGCTGTTGCCTGGAAACACCGCTCTCTAGGTTGGGGGGAGATCGTGGGATGAAAGCGAATGAGGGCAAAAACTGCAGAGTCATTTTTAAAAGGCAGCTCTGGCTCTCAGGACAGCAGGGCCTGGGTACAACTTGACTGGAATTATTAACACGGAGTCTCCAAAACATCTCTGAAGGGAAAAGAATATAGGAAAAGAACAGCAAGGGAAAGATGTGCCCAGGATCCAGGCTGACCGTTATCTTGGATTTGGGGAAACCGGGGAATATATGTGAGTTATTGGCAAGGCCCTAGTTTTTATGTTTTGAGTTGGGGTCACAAGGATGTTATTATAGATTTATATAAATCCAGCACGGCTATATTTTATGCTAACTCGAACTATAAACATTTGAAGTCATGAGCTTTGGGTGGCATTTTTTGATGGCAAGAAGTCTTGCAATGTAAAAATTCCTCAAAAATCTATACTTTCATATATGATCAACTGTGTAAATTGTTAACTGTGTTTGTTATTTTAGCGTCACTGTAGCTGGTGAAGAAACATACCAACCATTTTATCTTGAATTATGTGGGTTTTGAATTGTGCAAGGTCTTCAAGAATGAGTCCCTGGCATAAAACCCAACACTCTGGGCTCGATGAAGGAATGAATGAACACGTTTGTGCTTCCCAAAGATCTAGTCATCACGGATGACTCAAAAGACAGACATTCATAAAGCACCGCCTGAGGGCTGCCGGGTGTTGCAGGGGACCTCTAGGATGCCTGAAGCACATCCTCTTTTGTGAAGAGAATGATTCCCCCACCTCCTCAAAGCTTTGAGGTTCTGATCTGTGCTCTTCAACCAGCGACCAGCGAGAGCCACTGAAATCTGGTTCTCACCTATTTGTTCTAACCCTTTCATGGAGTTGTCAGTCCAATGGGTTTTGATATTTCAAATTCTCTAACAAAGCTGGAGCTCATCGCATTATATATTTTTTCTTGCTTATTTCTGCCTCTCCTTCTAGACTCAGGTCCCGTTGTGGTGGGAGCTGTGTGCTTATAATTCATCCCTAAATTAGCCTCTAGCATCTAGAATATTTTTTGGCACATACCAGATGTTCCATGAGTTTTTTTGAAGAGTTGAATGAATGAAAAGTGATGTTTGTAAACAGATGTTTGTAAAAATATTCCAATATCTTAATGTTGGCAACTCATTAACTTAAAAAGAAGACGAACAGATTGAACAAACAGATCCGTGGGCCGGAGGCCGCCAGTGGCGTGCCCAGCTAAGTCATCCAAGACCATGGAACCCCTGCTGAGCAAGACCGCATGACACCACTCCACGGGCAACCTGTTGTTCCCTCCCCGGGGCCTCCAGCTGTGGCCCAGAAGGCAGGGGCGTGGGGCACCAAGCAGAGAATCTTGTCAGTAAAGACCATCCAACAAGGAGAACATACTTCATTCTTTTTAACAACTGCAGAGAATTAATCCCACTGTGCGGATGCGTCTAGTTCCTGCAGACCTCCTCTCAACTGGAAGATATTTCGGTTATTGCCAAACTGATCATTTGAGAGCCTCAGAGGCCCAAATTAAACTTTTAAACTGCACAGCCAGGATCTAACCCCAGGCAATCTGCCGCCAAAAACCTTGTAAAACCTTCTTGTGTTACTATTACTTAGAATTCTTCAGTTTATTTTGCGGGAAAAAAGGCTGACATGAGAAAATTTACCTTGTTGCCTAAAACCCTGAAAGATCCAGTAACTTGGGGTGTCGCTGTAAAATGGCAGAGCTGCCGAGTCAGTTAGAGAAATACATGTCCTCCTCCCCGGATCCCATGGGGCTTTTCTGGGGTCAGACTTATGGGGTCAACATTCTAAAGACAGAATCTTTATAGATCAAGTAACACCTATTGATAGATTGCTGAGTCCTCACCAAGATGCTGTGGGTTGGGTACTGTTATTCTCATTGCACAGGACAAAATAGATCTTTGTGGACTGATATATAAAGAAAGGTCTTGAATACACATCATTGCATGGAGAAAAGTACATTGCAAGAGCACACATGCAGTCTGACATCACTTAGATGAAACCCCAGCAACACATAAAACAACGTCAGACACTTTCTGTGGACGCATGGATGTGTGTGTAAGCCCTCGCCAAATTTAAAACACAAAAGGTATTTAAAAGAAAAAGCTCACAAGATTACCAAGTTTATCAATGTTACATTTGTTCATTCATGATGAAAAAAAGTAATTATGTTAAATAGTTATCACAACCAGAAAGTTCATGACATATCTTAAAAACTCAGCATGGCAAAACTCAGAGATAGACTTGCTTTCGGTATGGATTACAGAAAGGGTTTTACTATTGGGATAGGGGTGGGGACTTGATAATATGGGTAAAGGTAGTAACCAGATTGTTTTTTCATGTGAAACCTTCGTAGGAGTGTATACCAATAATACCTTAATAAAAAAAAGAAAGTGTTTTACTGTTTGGGGACCACTCTAGACATGGTGGCCCTGTTATATTCAGATAATCTTAGGGTGCAAACTACTTTTTCTTCCTGACCATGATATGCCATGAACATCAGTTTTGCTTCCACATTGTATTGCTTATAAAATAAAAAGTTAAAATCCTAAAATCCAAAGACACTGACAATCGTAAGACATATTTCAATGTCAGAGATGTTAGGATGTAAAAAAATTTTAAATGCACTTTAGCATCAAAGAAATATGATACATGGATTTAATTATCACAACATATTCAATAACCCTAGTGCGCATAGCATCGCAAGAGGCTGGCGAACACTTGGCACTGATCATAGCAGGAGGGATACTATTAGCCAGGTTCATTCTGTGGATAATAGTGAGGCTTGGAATCAATGCAGTCCCAGACATGCACGCAAAGATTACACCTATTTCCAGAGACACGGATGTGTATGTCAATGAAATGAACCACAGTGCACCCCAGACCCACAGCAGCCACTTACCTCTAAAACAAGGGCTGGGATCGATGAACCAAGATCAGCAGGAAATTTTGCTTCATCAATGTGTTCTGACCTTTGACAAAGAAAATTTGTTCACGTATTAACTGTCAAGAAATAAAATAATTTTTAAAAAGGTATTCAGAGAAGGTAAGTCCCCCTCTGAGAGGAGGGATAGGAATGGTCTTGCGCTGCTTCCCAATGCCTGGAACTCAGCAGGCACCTTTCGGATCGCTATTAAACCAAATTATCTGGCCCAGGCGGCCAGTAAACAGCAGAGTTGTGATTCAGACGCGAGAGGGACTGGCGCTAAAGCTTGCCCCTGTCCTACTCTGGGGCGCGGCCTATTTCTGAAGGCTTTTTGACGCGAGGGGAGACAGCCCTCCCCTTTCCGGTCCCACCCCCAGGGCGGGGGCGGGGGGATGACCGGCTGTGCCAGCTTCCTTCCGCCTCTGCTCTGGGTCTCAGCAGAAACCCTCTTCTCCCAAGGAGGATCCCCGACCCCTTCTCGGGCAGCCAACCAGTTTCTTCTTCACATCCGTGACAGATGGCTGACCCCCAAGGAAACCCCCATAGCCCTCCCCGGGTGTAGACCACCAGCTACGGAAAGACGGTCCTACCATTTGATTCTCTTGTTTTCTTGTTTGCTGGCCCTCTTAGGGTCAATGAGGGTGTGTGTGTGTGTGTGTGTGTGTGTGTGTGTACAGCCTTCAAGGGTGTGTGTGTGTGTGTATGTGTGTGTGTGTGTGTGTGTACAGCCTTCAAGAGATAGCTCCCAAAGAAAATATCGGTGGGTGCCAGAAAAGAGTGGTGGTAGAAGATGGAGAGAACCTTGCTTTTTGTCATATATTCTTTTGTCCCCTTTGAGTTTTGTATTAAATAAGCCTTTAAATGACTAATAAGGAAGTGAAAACTAGGTAAATTTTTTAAGGATTAAATAATTGGGATACAGTGTTGATACGAGATGTACAGCAGCTTCAGACTTCTTAAAATTAAAGTTGTGTACCCACGTGCTTAAAAAACATCAAATAGTTCTGAGTGGCGGACAATGGGAGGTGAGCTGTCTTTGCCTTACACTGTCCTGCAGGTGTGTAGGCTCTCCCCGCTTTGTGGAAGGTCCCAGGAGGGTTCCCATGCCAGGTAAGTTGGAGAAAGTGCACACTGCACTGTCTTTCTCAACGAAGCAGTTTAACGAATTAACAACCCGTACAGGAGGAGGAGACAGACAGAGTGTTTTAATCTCCAACGGCTACCACCCTTTTGGTGACAGGACAAGGCAGCAGGCTTGGGGGCATTTAGACAGGTGCTACTCACCAACTTCCACAGAAGCATTTCAGTCGACTAACAACCTGCACAGAAGTAGTAGTGTTTCTTCCACTACCATGTAGATGCATGCAGGAAGGTATCAATGAATCGCTGTGCAGATATGTAGATACATATCTTTGCTGATTAGGGCTTTGCTCGAATGTCACCTTAGGGAGGCCCTGACTGCCGAGCTGAAGCAGCCTCCCCATTCACTCTCCACCTCCTTACCTCTGATCTCGCTGAGAAATCAGCAGTGGTGGCTCCGTAAGACAAGGGACTTTGGATTGCTCACTGCTGGAGTCCAGCCGCTGGAACACTGCCCAGTGAGGAGGTGCTCAGATACTTGTTGAATGAATGGCTCCCTGCCGACACTGAAACCTCTTGTTCCTTGTGCTTCCTGCTAATCAGAGAACGCAGGAATGCTAGGGATTCACCGATTAGGCATCCACTTTCTCATTTCTTATAACAGCCTTTCCCCCACCATTAAGGGGGAAATAATAAGCCGCTTGGGCCCTTTCTTGACCCAGTTCTCCCCTCCCCCTTTGCACTCCCTGTGCTACATTGGATTCAGCAGTGAAAAAAGTGTCGACTTCCCACCAGCCACTCCTTCTCCCCCCTTCTCTCCACCTCTCTGTAAAGCAGGTGATCACCTATAAATAAACATGCACAGTCCCTTTAGGCAATTTTTCAAAAAAAAAAAAAAATACTTGGGCCCAAGGAAAATTCCCACGAATTCTCATGCTCTGAGAAGTATTTATTGGGCAAATGAGTATCTGATGAGGGAGATGGAAAATCTACCGAGCCTCCTGGGGTGGTGTGCTTGGGGGTGGGGGTGAGGTAGGTGGATAGAAACCATTCCTTCCTATTATTTCTCCCTGGTCTTGGGAGACCAGTAAGCCTCAGGGGAACTAGCTCTGGAGCTTGGCTGCATTTAAACCCCACACACACCTTAGGAAGCGACCATGGGGTCAGGACAGTGGTGACACATCACGGAACCTCCCCTGTGGCCTAAACTCTTCTAAGTGCTGGGTTGTTTTAATTCATTTGTTCTTCACAACACTATATGGCAGACACTGTTCTTATCCCCACTACACAGATGAGGAAACTGAGGCAAAGAGAAGTTAAGTCACTGTCCCAAGGTTCCTTATGAGGAGACAGGCAAAGCCACCGTCGGAATGCGGCAGCCCCTGCCTGGGGGCCGTCGGTGAGGCTGCCATTTGTACCTCACGGGCCAGAACCTGGGCTCAGGGCCACACGCCACTGCAAGGCACAGCGGGGAAGTGCAGCTAAAACGGAGGGGTTCCAGCACTACTGCACGAGTGGAGACGAGATGTTGGGGAGCCAGTGCTCTGCACCTTCCCCCTGCCAGCTTGGCCTTTTCGCCCCCCGTAGTTCAGATCCAAAAGCCCAGGGCTCACAGCCGCTCCCACGATGGGCCAGGTCGTAATGAGGACAGGCGTTCCTGTTCCTGGGTGGGGGCGCGCCCGTGGGGAAGCGGCCCTGGGACGGTGCGGCTTATTGTCGCTGACCGGCGCTACCCCCAGGGGGGATCAGAGACCTGCTGGGCGGTGTGGGGAAAATCACACATTGGAACTGATGTCAGATTTGGGAGGCCTGACCTCCACAACCCTACAGCTTCCCTTCTGCCGCATCCTAGAGGCCAAAGCAGCCGCAGGGACAGCACCGACTCCAGGGGTGCGAGGAGAGGCCAAGCCTTGATAGCAGGAGCTGCAAAAACGGTGGGGCCGTTTTAATATCCAAAATGAGAAAATTTTTAAAGGAAAAAGGGAAGGCATTGGGATGGGTTGGGGCAATGAATTTTAAAAATGCCAATCCGAAGACACCATCAATAAAACAAAAAGGCATCCTACAGTATGGGAGAATATGTTCATAAATGACATATCTGATAAGGGGTTAATATCCAAAATATATAAAGAACTCACATGCCTTGGCACCCAAAAAGCAAATAACCCGATTAAAAAATGGGCAGAGCATATGAACAGACACTTCTCCGAAGAAGAAATTCAGATGGCCACCAGGCACATGAAAAGATGCTCCACATCGCTAATTATCAGGGAAATGCAGATTAAAACCACAATGAGGTATCACCTCACACCAGTAAGGATGGCCAGCATTGAAAAGACAAGCAACAACAAATGTTGGAGAGGAGATAAACTGTACACTTTCCAATGGGTAAAGTGGTGAATTTTATGATGTGAGTGTTTGACCATAATAAAAAAGAGAGAGAACTTGTGGACCAAATCCTGTGCAGAGTCCTGAGATAAAGGCTAAAAGGGGAACCCCAGTGTAGTAAGGGGAAACGCATATACAGATGGTGATAATAAAAAATAATAACAATAATAAAACGTTTGTATATCCCTCCCCATATGGCAGGTATTGTTTTAAGGGATTTACTTATACTGACATGTTGAAAAATCACAATGACCCTAGGACATGAGTACTTTATCCCCATCTTCCAGATGAGGAAACTGAGGCACACAGATTAAATCACTTGCCTAAAGCCACACAGAGGGTAAGTGGCAGCATTGGGATTTGAACCCAGGTAGCTGGCTCCTGCAGCCTCACGGTTCACCAGTCTAGAGTGACAAGTGTCAAAGGGGCGTGGCAGGCAGGGCCTGGGCCAGAGGAAGAGGGCTTGGTCCCTCCAGGGCCCCACGAACTGGGTCCGGGGTGGTGGCAGAGGAAGCTGAGGCAGCGCTGGGTGGTGGGAGGCATGGTGAACGCTCAGCGCCGGGGACTGATTTCTTTGTCCCCTGGGGCCTTTTCATCTGGTAGCAGAGCTGGACCCTGAGCGTAAGCTGGGACCTGGGGCAGTTGGAGGGGCTGTCCAGGTAGATCTTGGGCCCAGGGCCTGGGGATGTCCAGGCGGAGTGAGCCTGCATCTGACCCCGCCTGGGAGATGGTCCCCACTCCCCACTTCCCCAGCCACGCTGTGAGGCTAAGCGTGAGCCCTTGGGTGTGTCTGTGTGCCTCCACGTGTGTCCATGATAAGGGCAGGGGCGCAGGGGAGGTTATGTGCATAGCTGTGTTGCTGTGTGTGGATCCAGGAGGCAGGGCTCAACCTGGTCCCTCACTGTCCCCCTTCCACCACAGCCACAGTGGCCCCCAGATTCAGGGGCCTGTCCCCTGGTCACCATAGGCAGCGGAGGGATGGCTGCCAGCTGCTGGCTGAGGAGGCCCTGGGGAGTCACGGCTCCTCGTTCTGGTGACTTAGGCTGGGTGGCTGACCATGGTCCTGCCGACCCAAGCCCCCTCCAGGGCCTGGTCTCTTACCCCTGGGGGGGCCATGAATACCACTTTATGCCGAGGCCTGTGAGTCCTTGTAGAGAATCACAGAACCTGAGGATGGCCTTGGGGACCGCAACGCAGCCCTCAAACTGGGATCCAAGCCAGTCCCAGCCCTGGCGTAATGATGGTTATTCTAGTAACAGCTGACATTTCTTGAGCACCTACTGTGTGCCCAGCACATGCTGGGCGGGAGGGGTCCTCCCTGGGACGACCCCACCCCTCGCAGCCCCCAGCCGGTGAACCACAAGTCTTTGTGGTTTCAGGCACTGGTGACCTTCGAAGACTGGCTGCGGACTTGGCCCAGGGGGAGTGACAGCTGCTGGAGCCGGCGCGGAGGGACCTGAGCTCGCTGGGTAGTGGGGGTCTTCAGGGGCCTCCTCCTAGTCCAAGCAGTGCCTCCTCACGGGCGAGGGAGCCCCGGGTCCCTTTTATAAGGGCACTGATGCCACCAGGAGGGCTCTGCCCGTGGGACCTACTCAGCTCCCAAAGGCCCCGCCTCCTAACACCATCCCCCGAGGGTCGGGCTTCAGCATATGAATCTGGGGGGACACAGCCCGCGGCGCCTGCCCACCAGGCCCTATCCTAGAGCCCCGGGGTGCTGGAGGGGCTTCCCAGCCTGCATCTCTCCCAGCTCCTGGCGCAGGCCACTCGGGTGACGTTCGTGGTTTCGGTCGCTTTCAGGGGTCGAGGCCCGAGAGGGTCGCCCAGAGCAAGCGGTGCCCAGCCAGGCACTCCAGCAGGGAGGGCCCCCCAGCGTGACCCGCGCAGTCCCGACCGGCGAGCGGAGAGCCCCGCGCTCGCAGGGAGGCGGGGAGGCCTTGCGCAGTGCGCCGAGCTGGCGCTGGGGGCCGTGCCGCGGCGCGTCCACACCTGCGAGAAGCGGTTCGCGTGCGCCGGGTGCCGCCAGACCTCCAGCCGGCTCGCTAACCTCACGGGGCGCCGGCGCCTCCGCTCTGCCAGCGGCCCCGCAAGGGCGGCCACGGCTGCCGCGCTTTCACCCCATCACCAACTGGCGGACCGCCAGCCGCGTCCACCCCGCGGAGAAGCCCTTCGTGTGCGGCGGGTGGCGCAGGCGCTCCTCCAAGCGCTCCTCGCTGCTCGGGCGCCAGCGGACCCCCGCGGGCTCAGGCCCCCGGCGTGCGGGGTGGGCGGGAAGGCGAGAAGTCTGACCCGGTCACCCGCCGCACGCACACGAGCGAGCGGCCTTCCCCATGCCCGCAGGGCGGCGAGGTCTTCGGCCAGAAGGCACACCTGTCCGTGCACCTGACGATCCACACCGGGGAGAAGCCCCACCGCTGCCACCCACCGCGACGAAAGGCCCTTCCAGGGCGGCGTATGCCCAAGGCCTTCGTGTGCAAGGCCACCCTCGTCCAGCACGGCCGGATCCACGCGGGAAAGAAATCCTAACCGCGTGGGCAGTGTGGCAAGGCCTTCCGTCCGGCCCCAGCCCGCGCTGACGGCGCACCGGAGAATCCGCCTACGAGTGCGGGGCGTGCGGCGGGGCCTTCGGGCGCATCGGGCATCTCCCCTGCCACGGGAGGATCCACAGGGCCCGGAGGGTGCCCTCCTCCCAGGTAGCCGCCGCTGACCATCGGCTGATGTCCTAAGGCTGCGGCCGAGTGTCACCCTGGCCCTCCGTAGAGTTAACTCAGGGACAGCAAGAGCTGCCCCCAAAACTGGTGCCCCGTCCCAGAGCAGGGGCTGAGGGCCCCCGACAGCAGGGGCTGCTGCACGGTGTGCAGCCACACAGGGCCCCCACTCGGTTTCACTCTCTGCTCTTTCACGTCTTGAAATTCTTAATAATCTCTGAACCAAAGGCCCCACATTTTCCTTTTTTCAGCAGACTCTGAAAATTGTCTCCAGTCTAGGTAAGAGATCAGACTGTGAGCAGGCCGACCAAGACTGCAGGGCCAGACCTGCCTTTTGCCCTGCTTGCAAGGTAAGAATGGTTTTCACGCCCTTGAAGGGTTGTAAGATAAAACGAAAAGAAGACAGACAGAGCTCTTGTGACCTGCAAAGCGTTCAGTATTTGCTCTCGGGCCTCTGTGGCAAATGCTCACCAGCGTCTGGCCGTCACCCGACGGCCACTGTGCAGCACGCTCTCACCGGCCCGCTGGGCCTCCTCATCTCCTCAAGGGTTCCCTGGGGGCAGGAGGAATCAGGGGATGGGACCCCTCCATTCTCCCCTTTATCTCCAGGCCTTACGGTGGGGAAGACCAGCCACTGTCCGCGGTCCTGAGTCCCGCCTGCTCCGGATCACCGGTGATCTCTGTGCCTGGCACTTTATCCAGAACAGAATGAACTTGACCCCTGGATGAATGACTGCTTGCTCACCTCAAGAGCTGGGTGTCTCATGCGAGGCAGGCGTGCCCAGTGGAAGCGTCCTGTAGCCCGCTCCGCACCACATCCTTGGGCTGCTATGGCAAAGTGCTGCAGACCAGGGGCTTCAACCACAGAACTCTGTTTTCCCACAGCTCTGGAGCTGGGATTCCAAGACCAGGGTGTGGGCAGGGCTGGTTTCCCCAAGGCATCTCCTTGCAGATGGCCACCCTCTCGCTGCCTCTGCAGAGGGCTGTCCCTGCCCTCACGCGCACCCCTGGCGTCTCTCTGCCCTTATTGGGTTAGGGCACACCCATATGACCTCATCTAAACTGTTACACCTATAGAGGCCCCACCTCCAAATACAGTCACACTTTGAAGCTACTGTGTGTTCAGATTTCAACGTCTGAATTTGGAGGAACACATTCAATGTGTGCCATCCCCCAATGGTATAACTAAAAGTCATAACGCCTTGTAACTGTAGCTGATGTCACATGGTATTGACGAGCGTTAACGGAGCACCCATCTTGCCCGTCGGGTGGCGGGAGGGCCAGCCTCCCCTCACACTGCTCGCTCCTCCTCCGTGGGGTGGAGCCGGTCTCGGGATGCAGCCACCCTGCCAGAGACGACATTCCCCACTTGCCTCCAGGAGGCAGCACGGATGCCC
>JAQQAC010019400.1:18540981-18589356 GCA_029783875.1 Phataginus tricuspis | reverse complement strand
GGGGGGGGGGGGGGACACGCGTCCAGAATTGGCTGCCCCTTTGCCTCTTGCCCTTCCCCTGTCCACCACCTGGGTGCTGAGCCCAGGGCGTCTCCTGACACAGTGAGTTGAAGACAGTGGGGGGAGCCTGGCCCCCAAGTCACCCGTGGAGTAGATCCTCCTGCGCATCGGCTGTGATGGGGCATCGTCTTTGGGCTCTGTTACTGCGTCTAGTCCGTGCTGGCCCAGGTCTGTGACCGCCCCCATCACCTCCACCCTGTGCGGGAGTTCCGGCATAACCCCATGGAACAGGTGAGGAGGTGCCCAGGGAGCTCAGCGATCGCCACCTGGCAAGTGGCAGGAGCGGGGACTGAACCAGGATCCCCGACCCCAGACAGAGCCTGCTTTGACCACTCGGTGACTGTACAGCCCACAGGCCCAGGGGCCAGTCCGGGTCTTCCCCCAGATGCAGTCTGTGTGGCCTGTCCAGTTTTGGCCCAGGGTTTCTCAAATAAACATGGGGTTTTTGTGCCATTTACAGGACAGAAACATTGTGCATAGAAGGTCTGGCTTTTCAGCTCCATGATAAGCAAAGTGCTCTGGGATAATAGTAATACTCCAGGTAGTAATTATTTATTTATTTATGAATATTTATGCATGGTTTTATTAAGACTATCATTGAGGCTGTGGGTGAGGCACCCATTGGAAAATGTGCCTGCATGACTCGGAGCGCTTCATGTTTACAAGAATCCCATCCAGCGTGTCGGCAAGGGGCAGTGGTTAGTCTGCTTTAAGAGGGGATTGGTTTCCTGTATTTCCAAAGCTCCCTGACCCTCCCTGGGAGGCTCACCTGTGCCTTACTTGGGTTCCTGCAGGATGGGCCTCCTTCCTCCCGTCCCTGAGCTGTGGGTTGGAATCCAGCCTCCTGGTCTGATCATTCCCAGGCCAGGAATCCAGGGCTGCTAGGGGTAGTTGGCCGACCCAGGAGGACCCTTCCTCATACCCTAGGGTGGGTGTGCTGGGCTCCCGAGGTTCGGCTGGGGTCCCCAGCAGTGGGGCAGCACCCAGGCAGGTCAGGGGAAGGGGCACTTCCCTCCACCTGAGTGCCCTCAGGCTGCCTCTTGGCCAGAAGCTGGCAGAGAGCCTTGCCCAGCCATGCGCACTGAGACCCAACCGGGGAGACTGGCTCTGGCTGGGGCGACAGGGTATTAATCATGCCTTTTATTTTCTGATGCTCTGACATCTTGGGGCCTTGCTGACTCTGGAGAAACTGCCCCTTCCAGGGTAGCTAATTCCTAGAGATGGGAAATTCTTGGCCTAGAGATGGGAAACAGCAGGCCTTATAAACACAATTTCAAATGCAAACCAACCCATTAGGGCCCACACCCCGAAAACTGCCTCTGTGGGGCTCTCACACTCCACCCACTATCCCCTGGGGCAGGTACCAGACCACTCAGCCCCAGAGCCCAGAGCCCAGAGCCCACTGAGATGACTGACCAGTGACCCTCGGCCTTCGCCTCACCCGGTCCTTCCTTCACGGGGCGTGGATGTGGGAGCGAGGGACACAAGCGGGACCCAGGCCTCCAGCGCATAGGCTGGCTCGGGAAGGCAATGGGCTGCTTCCCAGGAAGGCCCACTCCCTTGGTCACGGCCCAGGGGCCGGCGTTTATTGAGCGCCTAGTGTTGGCTCATTCACTGAATATTTACTGAGCACCCTCGATGCACCAGGTGCGAAGTCCTAAAGGTGAGCAAACTAGACGGACCCAAAGCTTTGCCCTCCTCCTCGTGAGGGAGACGACAGCTGAGAAATAAAATGGGCCCTAAGAAGGCCTGCAGTCTGAGGGGGAGGAGTAGGAAGCAGGGAGCTGTGGCCACAGGGCGATGCTGTCCTTCAGGGCCCTGCCGGGAAGCAAGCCATCTCATACACACCCTGGTCTATAGCTCACTGGGAACATGTGTCATGTATGATTTACCCTACTATGTATCTTCTTAAATACACATCTTTTATTATACATACACATAATGCATATTATATAAAATAATAGGTATGATACTTATATAACTACACATTACATAACAGATATTACATATACTATAACATATATATATATAATGTTAAGTATGAGCTTTTCCTGTGTCCCCCACACCAACCAATTCTATGACACCAGCTGGGTGTCCTATAACTCAACCCAAGTATCTACCTAGAGGTAGCATCGGGTCCCCCAGGGTAGGGCTCAGACCTGCAGTACCGCCCCCACACCCGCCTGAGACGCCAATCACAAGTGCAGGCTGCCGCGTGTGCTTCTAACCAACCAGTTATAAACCAGAGGTGCCCACAACCCCTCCCTGGGTCCCACTCATTTGCTAGAGTGGCTCATGGACTCAGAGAAACGTTTCAGTCACGGGATCGCTGGTTTATTACAGCGCATATGATAAAGGATAGAGATGAACAGCCAGACGAAGAGCACACAGGGGGGGGTCTGGGAGGGACCGGAGCGCAGCGCTTCTGTTCCCGGGGGCTGGGGGTGGCCCCCTTCCAGCTCGAGGATGTGCCTGCCATCCGGAAGCTCTCCGGACCCCCACTGTTTGGAGGCTTCCTCAGGGGGCGTGATGGGCCACCAGCTCCATCCCCGTCTCTGCAGACAGGTGTTCCCTCCGCCACCTCAAGAGAAACGCTGCGGAGCTTCCGACCGCCCCTTTCGGGCCCTTCGGGGTGAGTCCCACCTGCGTGACCACAAGCCCCTGGTCCTCCTTCCTCGGGTCTGCCCGAATGTGGGCTGGGGCGGGCTTCCCGGCCACGCGACCGGGCCACCACGTGCCTCACGGCCGCATTCTTTCCCCGGCCCAACACCCTACCCTGCTGTATGCTTTGGCCTCGGTCCCTGCGTCCTGGCTCTGCAACGTGAGCTCCACCGCATGGAAGCCTTGGTTTATTTGGTGTGGACCGTCGCCGGGCTCCAGAACCGCGTCCTGGTGCTCAGGAAATGCTGCTGAGTGGGTGGCTGCCACGCTCCTGATAATTCCCCAGCGGCTCCTCTGTCCGAGGCCTCAGTTTCCCCACCCCGTCCCAGTTTCCCAGGGCGAGTGAGGGGCTGCTGATGGAGGTCCTCCGTCCTTTCTCATCTTACGAGAGAACTGGAAGGACGCGGGGAGGTCCGGCAGGGTGAGGTCGCCTGTCTCACCTCGTGAGCGGGGGTGAAGGTGCCAGCAGACTGGGCACAGATGGCACAGGAGACAGTGGCTGTGGGCACAGCTGTCAGAGACCCGACCTCTGAGTTCTCAGGGGGCCCGAGGGGCCACAAGTTCCATGTGTTCATGTTAGTAGAAGACCGTGTCCCATGCCCCGTTTTGCCTGCACAAACTGACCCAATAGTCTGTCAAGTGGAGCCTGATGGGCGCCTCCACTTGGTCCCAGTCATGCCCCTAGTCGGCACTTCCCACCGACACCAGGCTCGGAGCGCAGCCAGCTGCTGACAGAACGCGAGGCAATTCGGCCACTTGTGGCCCAGGTCCCAAGACTCCTGACTCACCTCCTGAAGCTGCCCCCACCAGCCTCATGCGGTGGCCCCCGGCTCGGCCCAGCCCTGCCTCGGCAGCATCCCCGGGGGACAGCAGCGGGATGTACGCAAATGACCACATGGAGTGGGGCAGGGTTTGGGTTTTTCTTTTATGAAAACAAAGAGAATGAGAGAGGGAGGAGGAGAGCCTGAGGAGGAGGCCTTCACGAAAAGGGAGAGCCAGAGAGCCCCAGCTGTGGCTCTAATGCTTCGTGTCTGGACCAAACCCACCGACGCCCACGAGGCTGCCAGACAGTCGAGCCGCCCACCACGTTGATGCGCGTCTGAGTGGCTGCTTTGCCCACTTGCAACAGAAAGTGAGCTTACTGTGTGAATGATTTTTAAAAACGAATTGTTTATTCCTTTGTGTACACCAGTGTCAGGAAGTGCGGGGCATTGGGAAACACCAGGACATCTGCGGTGAGCAGCACCATGCGTTAAAATAAAAAGGGTGGCGTGGAAGCCACCAGAGAAAGGAGACTGGGGGAACTTCTGTAAACGGCTTCAGGTCGGCCTTGGGAAACGCCGGGAGGTGCCCTCGAGTTTAACTGCAAAAACAGCTGTAAGAACAGGTGGTCTGTGCCCCGACGTGCAGGCTCATTCAATCCCCAAGTATTTCAACTTGAATGTTGAGCCTCTGGCTATTCACTCGCCTCTCCCTCTCCCCACAAGCACGGAGGCCGATTTTGACAGGACAACTGGTACTTGTATTTTTCTGGAGCTGATGACTACTCAAAATGACATTGGTCTACCTTAATTAAAAGTTTTATTTAAAAAAAATTTAACAGATGACTATGGGAACCGCGGCATCCGAAGTGGCTACTGTTATTTGCTAATTCAAAAAAAACCCTCACAAACAACTTGCCAACTTCCACCCCTACTGGATGGGGGCACGTTTGGTAAGGAGATCGCGAGGGCGCCGGGCTGGGGAAGGACGCAGCCCCTCTTGTGCCTACCCTGTCCAGGAAGCTCACAGGTGGAGACCGCCTGCTCCTCAACTGGCTCCGGGTGTGTGTGGCTAGGGAGAAATGTCCCGTGTTCACTGTGGGCGACCCAGACACCCTCGGGGCTTCGTCCAAGCTCTTGCAAAAATTTACGCAGAGATTTGGCGTGGAACCGGATGCGCTCGGCTCCGGGCGCTCCCGAAGCCGCCAGCCGCCGTGAACCGCCCGTGTTCCCAGACACGGCAGGCGCTGGGGCTCGTACCGGCCACTCGGTGTGGGTTCTGGGGCACGCTGTGGCGGGCCCCCTAGGTGTGGATCCTCAGGTGGCGCGTAAGGTTGGTGCTGCGGCTGAAGGCCTTGCCGCACTCGCCGCAGCTGTAGGGCTTCTCGCCGGTGTGGATCCTCTGGTGGACGGTGAGCGAGGAGTTCTTGATGAAGGCCTTGCCGCACTGGCCGCACTTATAGGGCTTCTCCCCGGTGTGGATGCGCTGGTGCTCGATGAGGTAGGCGCTCTGGCTGAAGGCCTTGCCGCACTGCGCGCACTCGTACGGCCTCTCGCCCGTGTGGCCCGTCTGGTGCACGACGAGCGACGAGCGCCCCGTGAAGTGCTTCCTGCAGACGGCGCACTCGTAGGGCTTCTCGCCGGTGTGCACGCGCCGGTGCTGCGTGAGCGACGAGTTCTTGCTGAAGGCCTTGCCGCACTGGCCGCACTCGAAGGGCTTCACCCCGCTGTGGAAGCGCTGGTGCTGGATGAGGTAGGCGCTCTGGCTGAAGGCCTTGCCGCACTGCGCGCACGCGTACGGCCTCTCGCCCGTGTGGTTCCGCCGGTGCAGCGTCAGGGACGAGCTCTTGCTGAAGGCCTTGCCGCACTGCGCGCACGCGAACGGCTTCTCGCCCGTGTGCGTGCGCCGGTGCTCCGTGAGGTGCATGTTCTGGCTGAAGGCGCGCCCGCAGTCGCCGCACGCGTACGGCTTCTCGCCGGTGTGCACGCGCTCGTGCTGGGCGCGGGACGAGGTCTTGCGGAAGGCCTTCCCGCACACGCCGCAGGCGTACGGCTTCTCGCCGGTGTGCGTGCGCCGGTGCACCGTCAGGTTCATGCGCTGGCTGAAGGCCTTGCCGCAGTCGCCGCACGCGTACGGCTTCTCGCCGGTGTGCACGCGCCGGTGGATGGTGAGCGACGAGCGCTCGATGAAGGCCTTCCCGCACGCGGCGCACTGGAAGGGCTTCTCCCCGGTGTGGATCCGGCGGTGCTTCAGCAGCGACGAGCTGCGGCCGAACGCCTTGCCGCACTCAGCGCAGCCGAAAGCCTTCCTCCCCGCGTCGCCTGGCGCGCCCGGCGCCAAGCCACTCGGGGAGCTCTCCCCGCGCATGACCGGCCGCCGGGCCCCCTCTTCTCTCGGGGACTCGCGTGGCGGGGCGCGCAGGGCGGGGCCCTGGCCGACCGGGGCCTGAAGCTCACGCCGCCTGGGGGCCAGTCCCGCGCGCTCCGCACCGGCCCTCGCGCCGCCCCGCGTCCACACGCCCCCAAAGGCGGGGGCCCAGGCACCGCTCCTCTCGGGTCCCTGCGCGATCGCCTCAACCGGCGCTCTGTCTTCCGAAATGTCCTCCTGGGGACCCGATTCTTTCATTTCAGGTCTAGTCTCCAAGTCTGGCGGGAGAGAAGACGACATACACGTGGTTAGCAATGCTGGGAGGAAGGCTTCCAAGGCGGGGGTGGCGCGCCACTGGGCGCGGACCGAGGAGCCTCCCAGTGGGCCGACGACGCGGGGGATCAGGCACTCAGGGTCTACACAGGTGAGCAGAGAACCGGAAAGGCGCCCCGGGCGGGGTGGAGGGGACGGCCTGCAGACCGAGCTCGGCTTGGGACGCCCGAGGGCCAACAGGCGGTGGGAGCGAGGGGGAGGCCCTCGCAAGGCGGAGGAGGGGCCTCGGCCGTGAGTTCCTCACTTCCAGGTTCATCCCGAACCCCCCAGCCTGTTGCGCTTCTCACAGCACCGATTTGTTAGAGAGGACGAAAGGTTAGCTGGGGTTCCTGCGGCAGGGGCTGGCTCTGCCCCCTCGCCCCCTGCACACCCCTCCCCTGGTGGTCGCCGCCGTGCCGCGGCCCCAACCCCACGTTCTCCCCCACTCCCGACGCATCTCCTGTTAGTTTCTAAATCTCCAGCACCGGAGCTCTCCCGAGTTCCAGCTTCTGTGTCACGGACCTAATGGCATTATTCCCAACATTTGAAAATTGTGAGATCTTACACAAAAGTTGCATAAAAAATGTGAACACGCGGCCACACTGAATCCTTATTTCCATGAGGCAACAAAAAGCAGGAGCTGTTCCCGTGTGGGCCCCAAAGCCACTGAGTCCGACCCCTCCCCTACACCGCCCCAGCGCTCAGGCCGCGCCCAGGGGGCCTGGATTTCAGCGTCTGCGCGCCCAGGCGTCCCCAATTTACACCGGGCACAGACGCACTCTCCGAGCTGGAATATCCCAGGGCCTACCTGGCGGCTCTCGTGGGTACCGCTAAAGCAATCTCATCGGAACCTCCGCCCCCTACCCTGCCTCCCCACCAATGATAAAAAGAAATAAAGGTTCATCAAAGGCAAAATAAATTAGAACAGAAGGACCAATACTGTGGGACTCCACTCCCATGAGGTCCCTACCAGAGTCAAGTTCACGGAGCCGGAAGGTGGGGTGGTGGGCTCGGGAGGCGTGGGGCCTTAGTGTTTAACGGGGACAGTTTCAGTTCTGCAGGTGCAAGAGAGGCCCGGAGGTGGGGGGCGGCCGTCCAGCAGTGTGAGCGCACTTAGTGCCGCTGACCTGCACACCTGAAGATGGTAAGATGGTGAATTTGATGTTATGCATACTTAACCACAACTTAAAAGATGGAGTTGTCATCCTTGATTCCTGCCATCCCTCCCACCATTCAGGCTATCAAAAGGGCCACCGGACACGGAAAACAGCTTGAACTGGACCAGATCGCTCCATCACTGTGGCCGACGAGCCAGTCGGCCGCCGTGGATTTCCTGCCCAGAATGTGGCGGCAGCTGCCACCCTGGCCCCTCCACAGCACATCCTGCACTCCGCGCTAAGGAGGCCTTACCAGCCGGACCGAACCCTCCAGCTCCTGCCCAGTGCTGAAAATCAAGGCCAGCACCCTCCCACAGCACACAGTGGCCCTCAAGGCAGGGCAAAACCCACAATTAAGGGGCAGGAGAAGGAAGGCCACCTCCCCTCCATGGACCAAAACCCTTCAGGAGAGACCATCAGGAAAACAGCAAATACCCGACTCTCAACTGGGACAACTGGGACGGCACAGTCCGACGTCGGCCATACTGAAGCGGGCCCACCACAGTGCTTCTCAGCAGTCAGATCAGCCAGGACAACATGCGCGGCCGGCAATGGTCCACGTGGACATTCCTGCCTGCACTCAAGGGAATGTTAGCAGGACCGTGTCCACTGATGCCATTCTGGCAAAACACTATTCATTCCTTTTGTCTACGTGTGGATCTTTTTTCATGGTGCTAGACTTCTTGTCCTTCATAGTTTCTTTTCCCATATTGTACTTCCAGTTGTTTCTGATCACAAAGTAATTCACACTTGTTACTAAAACATCACAAAATAACTCATAAAATGTAAGTCTTCTGCAATATCCCCCGTCTGAGTTAAGTTTGGTGTATGTTTTTAGAATCTTTTTCCCGTGCATACCTTTTTAAAAAATACACATACCTATATGCACAGACACATTATGAACACACACTTTTTTTTCTAAAATGAGGCTTCTGCCCAAGATAGGGTAACAGTGACAAGATTTCTCTCCAGTCTACAGCCTAAAGCAATGGGGGAGGGAGAGGAAGAATGGACAAAATGTATAAAACAAAGAATTTCCAGACACTGGACATTAGGCAACAATGGGCAGTAATTCCTGAGAGGTGGAATCAAAAGGGAGAGGCCCTACGACCACCCAGCTCACTCAACTGGAAAGTTTACAGCTGAGGCATATGGTGGAAACTGAGGCTAACCCCAACAGACTCCCTGAGTTGAGGAGATGGAACTGAGAGAGGAAGGCAAGTGGAGGCCCTAGGACTTGGTACAGGAGAGGAAAGCCGTGCAGAGAGAGCACCCCAGAGACCGGCAAGGCCCTCCCCCCAACACTCAGATTCCTGAACAGAGCACGCATAAATGGAAACACCCAAAGCTGGGGAAAAAGCAGCTGGGAGGACTCAAAGACAGTGCCCCAAGCTGACACGGGCCTTCTCACACCAGCCAGCCATGAACTTGCACCGTATGATGCCTGGAGCCTTGGGCAGCACACTCAGAGGGTCTGTGCGGAGTGACCACACACCATAAAGGCAAGAACAGAGCAGACTGAATGACATGGTTTTGGTTTCAAGACTCACAGACACATGGATGAAGCAGAATAGTCTAGAATTAGGCCCACACATACACAGACAATGATCTTTTTACATAAGCGCAAAGGCAATTCAGGCAAAAATTTTCAGTGGAAAAACTTAGAAATTTTCAACAAATAAATAAATGGTGGTGGAACAAGTGGACACTCATTTGACCAAAAAAAAAAAAAAAAGTGTGAGTAGACATTTTGCATCATTATAAAAATGAACTCTAAAGGGATCAGAGAACAAAATACAAGGCCTAAAACCATACAAGTTCCAGGAGACTTTGGGGCCTTGAGCACAGTTCCTGAGGAAGGTGACTGATGAACTGGACTTCCTCGGATTAAAAGCTTCTGCTCTTTAACAGACAGTACTGGGGCACCGGGATATCCATGCTCAAAAGAGTGACATTAGATCTCTTTTTTATGTCATCCACAAAATTAACCCCAAATGGACCAAAGGGCTAAATAAAGAGCAAAACTATGAGACTCTTAGAAGAAAAGATAGGAGTAAATTCATGGCCTTGGGCTAGAAAATGGTTTCTCCGATAGGGCACCAGAAGCACAAGAAACAACAACAAAATAAATAGCTACATCAAATTTAAAATGTTTGCATTTTAAATGATGCCAAAACGAAAGAGAAAAGACTACCCATGGAATGGGAGAAAATACTACAAAGCATGTATTTGATAAAAGACATATCAAGAATTTGTATATAAAAAGAATATACAAAGAAATTTCAAATTTTAATAATAAGGAAATAACCAACCCAACTTAAAAAAAAAAGGGCAAAAGGCTTGAACAGATATTTCACCAAAGAGGATATAGAGATGGCAAATAAGCACATGGGAAGATTCTCAGTATCAACTAAAAACTACAATGTGATAACTACACACCAATGGGAGTGGCTAAAATGAAAAAGACTGAGCATACCAAGCTTTAGCAAGCACACAGAGCAACCGGAGCTCCCATGCACTGCTGGGGGGAATGTGAAATGGTACATCCACTTTGGAAAAAAGTACGGCAGTTTCTTAGAAAGTTAAATATGCATATCAATCGTATGATCTAACCATTCTACCCCCTGGTGTTTACTTAAGAGAAAGAAAAGCATGTGTCTAGAGAAAAGCTTGTACATGTATGTTCATAGATATTATTTCTAATAGTCCAGAACTGGAAACAACCCAAATGTTAATCAACAAGTGAGTGGACAGATTGTGGTCTAACCATAACGTAGAATATTACTGAACAATAAAAAGTGAATGGTTGATACTTACAGCATAGGTGAACCTCAAAATAATTAATGTTGAGAGAAGTCAGACCAAAACAAGAGTACATGCTGTGAGATTCCAGGCACATAAAGTTCTAGAATCTACAGATTAAACTGCAGCGATATATAGCAGACCAGTGGCTGCCTGGTGATGGCGGGTGGATGTGCCGAGGGAGGGAAATATTACAAAGGGGCACAAGAAACATTTCGGGGTAATGGATATATTCATTATCTGGACCATGGTGGTGTTTTCCTGGGTGTATACAGATGTCAAATGCATCAAATTGTTTGCTTTAAGTAAGTGCAGCAAACTATTCTCCCACAAAAGCTGTTAAAGAAATGGGACTATACTCCAGTTCTGAAAGTTAGTGTTTTTACTAACAATGTACCAAGGGACATCTTCCCATGTTGGTGCCTACGAAGGGTGCTCATCTTTGAAGAGCTGCATGGTTTCTATCATATCAAAACATGCTTTGATATTTTGGTCAGTCTCGTACAGATGGGCATGCAGGTCGCTTCTCTTTTTCTTCCTATGTGAAACTTTGCACACCTATAGGAAGATTTCTAAAGGAAAGATCCCTAAAAACAGAATCATTAAAATTTGGCTGATAATGCCGAACTGTCCTCCAAAAGAGTTGCTGCAATTTTATATCCTAAAATTAAAGAGTCCCTTTTCCCTACACCCTTAATATACAGGCTATTATCTTTCTTTTTCATCTCTGTGTACTTCATGGGCAAAAAACATTTCACTGGCTCAATCTGTATTTCTTTTGACTGTTAGTAAGGTTTAAATATCTTTTATAAGTTGTAACTGTGTATTTCTACATCTATGAATTGCCAGCTCATAAGTTTGGTCAACGTTTCTATCATTCAGTCTTTTTCTTATTTATTCCTAGGAGCTCTTTATATAATTATAATCCTGACAGACATGTAGTAAATATTTCCCATTTCACTACCTATCAACTTTATGTTGAGCTTTAGGTGATTTCAACTTTTATGTGGTCAAATCTGTCAAACTTTTTTATTTCTTTGTAGTCTTCAAGTGACAGGCTGATGGTGAGTAACTCAGTGAAGCCGCCCGCTTACCCAGCGAGACCAGGTTCCTGTAGGTCTCCAGCATCACATCTCTGTACAGGTCCTTTTGGGCAGGCTGCAGCCACTGCCACTCCTCCTGGGTGAAGTCCACAGTCACGTCCCTGAATGTCACTGATTCCTGTAAGAGGAAACCCATAGCCACTCATTGTAGGGCCCTCCTTACACAGGTCTGGAGAAATGGCCAGAAAAGCTAAGAGGATTTAGGGAAGGCAGACAGGACGTTTCTGAAGTGATTTCAACAAGGTGTGGAGTTATGAAGGGACTAACCACTCACAGCTTTCTTGGTGGCTGTTTATCTTGGGATGGTTCCCTGACAGAGAAATAAATACAAGACTGTTTAGAGCAGAAAGTCACAGATTTGAGAAACAGAAGAGATCGAAGGTGAAATCCTAACCCAGTGAATTGGCAGGTGCACTAGGAGCCCAGCAAAGGCAGAATCCTAGATGGAATCCAGTGACGCAGCAAACTCTCGAGCCCCTACTCAGCTTCAGGCCCTGAGCTCGGTGCTGGGACACAGACACGGAAGGTTCAAGATGTTCCTCGTGGGAGAGGCAGACAGAAGTAAACATAACTGATCCACAATCCGGTCAGTACCGTCATGAGGGTATGAACAAAATCTCTAGGAGCCTGAGCAAGAGCAGCTTTGGGGTGTATCCAGGAGGACTTTGGAGAGGGGACGCTGGATGTTGTCAGGGGGAGAGTCCGGGGGAGGGAAGCGTTTGAGCCAAGACCTGAGGTTTAAAGGGCAGATCGGGCCCTTGTGGGGTGGTGAGGAGTTCATGGGGTGCGGGTGTAAGAGCCTTCCGGTCTGCGCCGTAAACCCCGTGCGTGAAATGAACATGGCTCAGCGCAGTAGACGATGCCGTGACGATGTCCCCTGTGCTAACAGCAGCAATGCTTCTCAATCACCACACGGTTGCGGGGTGCCAGCTACTACCGGAGTGCCTATTACAGGCTGAATTATGCCCCCTCCCACAAATTTGTATGTTTTAAGTTCTAACCCCCAGCAGCTCAGAAGGGGACCTTATGTGGAAACAGGGTTGGTGCAGATGTAATTAGTTAAGACGAGGTTACCCTAGAGTCGGGGGGCACTTACCCCAATACAGCTGGTGTCCTTATAAAAAGGAGAAATCTGGATATGGGGTGTACACAGAAGAATGCCACGGGAAGGTGGGGTGGCACTGCCCCAAGCCAAGGACTGCTAGAAGCTGGAGAGACCTAGAGCAGAACCTTCTCCGAGCCCTCGAGGGAGCAAGCCCCTGTCTGCCGACACCTTGAATGTGGATTTCTAGGCTCCAGAGCTGTGAGCGAGGATTTCTGTTGTTTAAGCCCCTGGACTGTGGTGCTTGGTCATGGCGGCCTAAACAGACCAGTGCGTCTGTCTTACTCATCACGGTACCCCCGGTGTTTAGAACAACGCTGTCACACAGCAGGTGCTCAGTGAGGAGCTCCTGAATGAACACATGGGTCAGTGAGTAAAGATGGTAAGATTCAATGAGTTTGGGGCTCAGAACAGTGCACAGCACACAGTAGGCATTCAAGAACCATCAGCTACGACCATGGCTACCCACAGGTCCTCAGCTCTCCGGCTCTCCGACTCTCCGAACCGCCCAACCCAGGGACCCTGAACCACGGCTCACCCTCCTTGAGAGGGTGCCCCACCTGCTGGCCGGTCCTTTCACGATCCCAAGAGCCCGCCGGCGCCCTGGGCACATGCTGGCTTCCCAGGCCACTGCCACTCGACGAGGGAGCAGTACAGGGCAGTGGCTAGAGCCTGGGTTCCACAGCCCGGCGGCCTCTGACGAAATCCTGGATCTGTTCCCCCCTGCTGTGTTTCACTGGACAACTGTCTTAACCTTTCTGAGCCTCGTTTGCTCAGTGGGCTCCACAGTAACAATGTCCCCTCTGTAGTGGTCATGGGGTCAGATGAGGTGACGATGTATGGTTCCAGCACAGTGGCTGGTAGGTACTATATTCATATTTATTATTATTATTATTATAGTTATTCATATATGATCATTATTTGACACACCCCTTAGTCTTTCTAATAATTCCTTTTCTTTAAAAAAATGCTTTATTGAGATATGATTGGCATATGAAAAGCTGTACACATTTAATTAATACAACTTAGTAAGTCTGGAAAGTGCACACCCATAAAATCACCACCACACTCAAGGCCATAAACTTTTCCATTACCTCCAAGAGTTTCCTCCCGCCTCCTTTCTTATTTCACTTTAATTTCTTTAACATAGTAATTCCTTTGGGAAGTTTTCCCTAAGTGTGCCGCACCTCAATTAACTTGCTCAATAAATAAACTTTTTCCTGAGCGGGCTCTGTGTGCCGAGGCATTCAACAGAGAGTTCGGAAGTCCTGTGGCCTACGCCTCGCAGCCAAGGATGCTGGGAAGGCAGGTGCAGGGTCCAGGGAGACTCCCCAGAAGTGAGGTTTAACTCCAAACCTGCCAAACTCTTTGAATTCCTCACGTGAAATGTCCAAGGCCACCCATTCTATTGCTTTGTCTGTTTTGGTTTCCCGTCTAATGGCACAAACCTTTTAGCTACAAAGGAAAACCTCACCAAATTCCAAAGACCTGAAAACATAGAGGCTCTATTAAAAAAAAAATCAGAATGTAATTTCATTAGAAGTGATTAAGGGAAAAAACACTTGAAAATCCCGCCCCTAATGAAAAACAATCAGTAAGTCCTAAATAATGCAGGGAAAGAAGAAATCAAGACAGCAATCACCCACGAGTTAAGAATGAAGACACAGTGGTGCACCTGCCTCAGAAAACAGTCCAATAGTCTGTTAAGTGATAAACAGAGTTGCATGAGCCAGCAACTCCACCCCAAGGCAGTCAGCCAAGACGGAGAACACACATTCAGACAGAAAGGCTGCACCGCAATATTTGCTGCCTTACTAACAATGCCCCAAAACTGCCCACAACCCAAATGCCATCGCCTGATGATGGATAAACAAGCCTATCCTACCCGGGCATTTCTCAGCCGTGGAAAGGAACGAAGCGCCGATACAAGCTATGTGTCTGAACCTCAGAAACATTAGGCTGCATGGAAGAAGTCAGATACTAAAGCCCACACATCGTGTGAATTTATATGAAATCCCCAGAACAGGCAAATCCAGAGACAAAAAGTAAACTAGTGGTTGCCAGGGTCTGGGGCTCAGTGGGGTAAACGGGAGTGAATGCTAATGGGTACCGATTTATTTCTGGGGTGACGAAATGTTCTAAAATTGAATGTGGTGATGGTTGTGTGACTCTGAATATATGGGAAACCAGTGAATTATACACTTGCGGTAGGTGGGGTGTATCTCAATAATAGTGTTAAACAAATGAAGACACGACAAACCAAAATTCACAGATAAGTGAACTGACAACGTTAATATAGCAAAATAAATTACAGGTAGATACAAAAGATTCAAAAGCTCACTGTTAACATCCAAGCAGTAAGTGGAAAAAAGGAAGAGAACATAGCGATCATCTTATAGATGATCTGTGGGTAGAAAAACCCTTTTACAGGTTAAAGACATTAGAAGACACCAGAGGAGAGACAGATTCAATTTAAAAAATAGGGAATGCTTCTCTACACAGAAAACATAAAATAAATAAGAAACAAAAAGCAAACCTTGGAAGAGTATTTGCCATAAGTATTCACACATACATGCGCACTTCTTTTTAATCTTCAAGCGCACTAAGATCCCTGTAAAGCACAAGGTAGATCACGTGCCTGCCTGCAGCAATGGCTAGTGAACATTTTCTAAAAATCAAACCTCATGAATAATGCAGACAGTGCCACTCAAAGATTGGGTGACACTGCTTTGTCATCTATGACACTCAGGTTTTTAATAATCTGTCATTTATATCCATTCATCCATATACCCATTTACCATTTTTATCCAAACGAGAATAAATACCTGACGACAGCCAGCAGAGACCACCAGGGGGTGGGGACCTCTCCTCCACCCTGGTGGGAGTATATACTGCCACAGCGACCGGGGCAGCGTGAATAAGTCGTATGCAAGGCCTCAGAAATGCCCAAGCCAGTATTCCTCTTGGAGTCATCGCTCCTAAAAACTCATACAAAATGCCAGGAAAGCGTTATGCCAGGCCGTGTCCCTCCCGATATCATTCATAACCAAGAATAATTGGAAGCAAATAAGTGTCCAACAGCAGAGGAACCAGAAAGTAAAGCAGGTCCGGCCCCTAAAGATGAAATTTCATCCATTGCAACGGACGTTGCTGGGGATTGTCTTTAACAACGCAGAGAAACGCTTAGGATGAAACCTTCGATGAAAAGGCTGCACATAAAAATGCTTGGCCAGGGTGACTCTTATTTTTGCAAAACAACATGCATTCAGGGAGAGGGACATACACAAGTAGTCGAGACTGGTATCTTCTAGGGTAAGAGGACAGGTCACTCTGCTTCTCTTAGCTGTGTTCCAGGCTTCATAAGCTTTTTACAATGATCATGCATTTCCTTACCTACCAAGAATTTTCTTTTACTTTCATGATAGATTATTTACCGCACTGAAAAGTGATTTTTAAAAAAACTCAAACTCACCAATACCAGATGAACATTTTAAGTACACTGATTATACAGCCAAAGCAAGTTATGTCTATGCAGTTTCCAAAGGCAGGGAGATAAGTCCTTATCGATTCAAGTTGAATGAAAAAAATCAGGATCAAAATGGCAGAGCCGATTCTTGGCTATTTTTTTGGAATAATAATCAGAGAAGGGAGACAATAAATGAATATACAAATATACCTCTGAGTAGAGGAACTATGTGTGAATTATACTGTTTTACCTACAGTTTACTGGGTTTTCCCCATTATCCATAAGGACCATTTATACATTTTTTTACTATGAAATATTTCTGGAGTAAAACAAAGCTTAGAGAAAAATACCACAAAGAGCCTTAGAGGTACCACCCAGGAAAATGTCATAAAGCAGTCAGAAAGCCCGACGCCCTGCGCCCCTGCCCACGGGCTCCCCGGGAGGCAGCCGCTGGCTTAGGCCTGCGGCCTGCTCAGCGGCACTTCGCGCTCTGCCACACACGTGCGTGTTCGCAGGGACACTCACAGTCATCTGCCACTTCTAAAGGTCCCGAGCTGGGCACTGCGCTGCCCAGGCCCTCCGCAGGGCCCTTTCCCACGTCTGATGTAACGTGTTTAAGCTGTCACTTCCCAGGTCCCCCCCCCACCCCGTGCCTCCTGAGAGCCCCGAGGGCAGGACCTGTCCCTCCTGGGCTGCCCTGTCCCCCCTGACTGAAGCCAGCATCGGGGACAGGCAAGGGGCTGTGTATCATCCGTGCCCACCCGCCCCCCTCCGCAGAGCAGACACAGCTCCCAGGAGGCAGGGGGCTGGGGGGCCGCAGGGTCACCTCTGGGCACAAGCCCGGGTGCGAGAGGGCTGTGGACTCACCTGGGTCCCATCGGCCGGCAGTTGGGCGGCCATCCCTCCAGTGCCCACAGGGATGGGGGACAGGCAGGCTGTGGTGGGGGAGAAAGAGGGGGCACCGTGAGAGACCATGCACTGAGGCAGACGGACAGACGCACACCCTGCAGGAGACAGGCAGGGCGGGACACACACACCTGGGCGACCACCGCAGGCAGGGCACCCGGCAAGCGTCTCAGTCAGTCCTCCCAACACCCAAAGGGCTGGTACTACTTCCACCCGCCCTGTCTCTCAGATGAGGAAACTGAGACCCAAAGAGGGAAGCCACTCGCCCAAGACTGCACGGCTGGGACCAGAGCACATACGGCCCGCGTGCTTGTCGCCTTTCCAGTGCGCGCCCAGACCCCTGCGCACGCGCGCGTGCACGATCCCGCGGGCCGGGGAGCACGGCACCCCAGCCTTCTCCCGGCCGCCCCGCCCAGACCCCACCCTTGGGTCGTGTCGGCCTGAGGGCCCCCCAGGTGCCCCAACTGCACCCGGCCCCTGAGGATGCTTGCGCCTGATCCCGCGGGGAAACTGAGGTTCAACCAACAGAGACCCGAGAGGACCCAGCAGCCGAGCGGCACACAGTGAGGGTCGCTGCCAGCAGCTGCTGCGACCGCGGCTCCAGGCAGGTCTGTTCCCGGAGCGGGGGGCTTGCAGGAGCTGGGAAGGGAACGCGCGGCCCGGCTTGATTCTCGTCCTCGTCCAACACGCTCAGGGGCAGCGGGGTGTCCCAGCACCCCTCCAGCCCTGCCTGCTCCCCCGTGAGCAAAATCAAAGCTCACCCCCAGATGACAGGCCCCATAGTATCTAGCCAGAATTGCCTTTTGCGTTTGTTTTAATGTTTGCCTCCTTTTATAGCAGCGCCCACCAACACCCAGCTTTTATTTAAAGCAGTCCCGCAGCAAGCGGGCCCCTTTGAATGAAGTCGGTTTAAGTGAAAAAACAAAACAAAGCACAACGCAGTGAGCCCGTTTAAATAAAACGCGAAGTGAAACAGGATGGATGGCACAGGTCAGGGCCAACTGGGGGCGTTCGAGACACGCCCGCTCAGCCCTGGCCGCACGGGGGCCCCGCCGGGACGCGCGCCCCGCCCGCGACGGGGAGCGTGCCTGTGCCACGGCCGCCCCTCGCCGACACAGGCTTCCCGCATGCGCCTCCTAAGCCGCCAGGCCCTCAGGACACCCGGCACACCCAGTCCTCGGCCCCGGAAAGGCCCTCTTTAGCCACTGCGCTGTGTCCTGAAGGGCCAGAACCAGCAGGGGCGTTTCCTATTCGCAAAGGAGGTTCCTGGGCCCCCGCCGAGCCCCTCTGAACCGGGAGAGGCCCAGGGCATCAGAATTCCCAGACAAGCTTCCAAGAGGATTCCGATGCTTCGTAAGGAGTAAGAACCACAAGAAAACGGGTCTTTTCGAGGCCAGGTGGCCCCAATTTTAAGCGCGCGGGAGCACACCCAGGCCAGGACAGGCGGCAGGGAGCCTTCAGGGCCGTGGCTCTCCAGCGGGGCCGCCCTGGCCCTTGGGGTAGCTGGCAGAGTCTGGGGACGCCTGCACTCGCCGCGGCCTGGGAAGGCCTGCTGCTCGGCGCCCGGCACGGGTACACCCGGGAGGCTGCCCCACGGACCACCCTCACGGGACGGCCCCCCACGGACGGTGTCGGCGGGTGGAGGCACAAAGGATCCCACCGCTTCCCGCCTGCAAACTTCACGGGCTCGGTGCTGGCCCACAGAAAACACGTCCTCCAGCTTAACGCTCCCCAGCGGCTTCCACGCCTGAGACCCCACCCACCATCTGCATAGCCCGCGTGGCCCTTACGGTCGTCGGCCCCTGTCTGACGCCGCCCTCCCTCTTTCCTCCTCCTACAGAACACTTGGCCCCAGGCCCACCGGCCTTGCATCTGCTGCTCTTCCAGGGAATGCTCTTCCATGCCTGGCTCCTTCTCGCCATCAGCTCGAATGTCACCTCCTTGGAGAATTCCCTTCTCCCAGGCCCCTGAGCTAAAGCACCGACGCCCACCCCCCCATCTTCTTCAAGGACACACAGAGTGAAGTGAAAACTGTCTTTTTAAAAAGTTGCTTTCCAAGTATATTGCCATCCAGGCCTATTTAAAGAAGGAAGAACATTCCCAAATGAACAGTCTAAAGACACAACTATTGAAATTGGAAAAAGAAGAACAAAGGAGGCCCAAAGTCACCAGAAGGAGGGACATAATAAAGATCAGAGAATAAATAAATAAAATTGAGAAGAATAAAACAATAGAAAAAATCAATGAAACCAAGAGCTGGTTCTTTGAAAAAATAAACAAAATAGATAAACCCCTAGCCAGACTCATTAAGAGAAAAAGATAATCTGCACACATAAACAGAATCAGAAATGAGAAAGGAAAAATAACGACGGACCCCACAGAAATACAAAGAATTATAAGAGAATATTATGAGCATCTGTATGCTAACAAGCTGCAAAACCTAGAAGAAATGGACAACTTCTTAGAAAAATACAACCTTCCAAGACTGACCAAGCAAGAAATAGAAAAACTAAACAGACCAATCACCAGCAACGAAATTGAATCGGTAATCAAAAAACTACCCAAGAACAAAACCCCCGGACCTGATGGATTCACCTCTGAATTCTACCAGACATATAGAGAAGAAATAACACCCATTCTCCTTAAAGTTTTCCAAAAAATAGAAGAGGAGGGAATACTTCCAAACTCTTTCTATGAAGCCAGCATCACTCTAATACCAAAACCGGGCAAAGACCTCACGAAAAAAGAAAATTACAGACCTATATCCCTGATGAACGTAGATGCAAAAATACTCAACAAAATATTAGCAAACCGAATTCAACAATACATAAAGAAGATAATACACCATGATCAAGTGGGATTCATCCCAGGGATGCAAGGATGGTACAACATTTGAAAATCTATCAACATCATCCACCACTGCAACAAAAAGAAGAACAAAAACCACATGATCATCTCCATAGATACTGAAAAAGCATTTGACAAAATTCAGCATCCATTCATGATTAAAACTCTCAACAAAATGGGTATAGAGGGCAAGTACCTCAACATCATAAAGGCTGTATATGACAAACCCACAGCTAACATCATACTTAACAGCGAGAAGCTGAAAGCTTTTCATCTAAGATTGGGAACAAGACAGGGATGCCCACTCTCTCCACTGTTATTCAACATAATACTGGAGGTCCTAGCCACGGCAATCAGACAAAACAGAGACATATGAGGCATCCACATTGGTAAAGAAGAAGTCAAATAGTCACTATTTGCAGATGACATGATATCGTACATAAAAAACCCTAAAGACTCCACTCCAAAACTACTAGACCTAATATCTGAATTCAGCAAAGTTGCAGGATACAAAATTAATACACAGAAATCTGTTGCTTTCCTATATACTAATGATGAACTAACAGAAAGAGAAATCAGAAAAACAATTCCATTCACAATTGCATCTAAAAGAATAAAATACCTAGGAATAAATCTAACCAAGGAAGTGAAAGACCTGTACTCTGGAAAATACAAGACACTTCTAGGAGAAATTAAAGAGGACACTAACAAATGGAAATGCATCCCATGCTCTTGGCTAGGAAGAATAAATATTGTCAAAATGGCTATACTACCTAAAGCAATCTACAGATTCAATGCAATCCCTATCAAACTACCAAAAGCTTTCTTCAATGAACTGGAACAAATAACTCTAAAATTCACATGGAACCAGAAAAGACCCCGAATAGCCAAAGCAATTCTGAGAAGGAGGAATCAAACAGGGGGAATTATGCTCCCTGACTTCAAGCTCTACTACAAAGCCACAGTAATCAAGACAATTTGGTACTGGCACAAAAACAGACCCACAGACCAGTGGAACAGAATAGAAAATCCAAACATTAACCCAAACATTTACAGTCAATTAATATTTGATAAAGGAGCCTTGGATATACAATGGGGAGATGACAGCCTCTTCAGCAGCTGGTGTTGGAAAAACTGGACAGCTACATGTAAGAGAATGAAACTGGACTACTGTCTAGCCCCATACACAAAGGTAAACTCAAGGTGGATCAAAGACCTGAATGTAAGTCATGAAACCATAAAACTCTTAGAAAAAAACATAGGCAAATATCTCTTGGACATAAACATGAGTGACTTTTTCATGAACATACCCACCAGGGAAGGGAAACAAAAGAAAAAATGAACAAGTGGGACTATATCAAGCTGAAAAGCTTCTGTACAGCAAAGGACACCATCAGTAGAACAAAAAGACCTCCTACAGTATGGGAAAATATATTCATAAATGATGCATCTGAGAAGGGGTTGACATCCAAAATATATAAAGAACTCACACACCTTAACAAACAAAAAGCAAATAATCCAATTAAGAAACGGGCAGAGGACATGAATAGACACTTCTCTAAAGAAGAAATTCAGATGGCCAACAGGCACATGAAAAGATGCTTCACATCGCTGGTCATCAGAGAAATGCAGATTAAAACCACAACGAGATATCACCTCACACCAGTGAGGATGGCCAAAATCCAAAACACAAACAACAACAAATGTTGGCGAGGATGTGGAGAAAAGGGAACCCTCCTACACTGCTGGTGGGAATGCAAATTAGTTCAACCATTGTGGAAAGCAGTATGGAGGTTCCTCAAAAAACTCAAAATAGAAATACCATTTGACCCAGGAATCCCACTCCTAGGAATTTACCCTAAGAATGCAGCAGCCCAGTTTCAAAAAGACAGATGCACCCCTATGTTTATTGCAGCACTATTTACAATAGCCAAGAAATGGAAGCAACCTAAGTGTCCATCAGTAGATGAGTGGATTAAGAAGATGTGGTATATATACACAATGGAATGTTATTCAGCCATAAGAAGAAAACAAATCCTACCATTTGCAACAACATGGATGGAGCTAGAGGGTATTATGCTCAGTGAAATAAGCCAGGCCGAAAAAGACAAGTATCAAATGATTTCACTCATATGTGGAGTGTAAGAACAAAGAAAAATCTGAAGGAACAAAACAGCAGCAGACTCACAGAACCCAAGAACGGACTAATAGTTACCAAAGGGAAAGGAACTGGGGAAGATGGGTGGGAAGGGAGGGATAAGAGGGTAAAAGGGGCATTACGAGTAGCAGACGTAAGGTAGCGGGGGCACGGGGAGGGCTGTACAACTCAGAGAAGACAAGTAGTGATTCTATAGCATCTCACTACACTGATGGACAGTGACTGTAATGGGGTTGGTGGGGGGACCTGATGAAGCGGGTAGTTTAATCACCATAATATTGCACATGTAACTGTAGGTTAATGATACCAAAATAAATTGTAAATAAAAAAGAATAATAATAAATAAATAAAAATAAAAATATATATCAGTGCATTGTAAAAAAAAAAAAAGTTGCTTTCCTGTCGGTCCTGTCTTCCCTCCATCAGAACGGACGCCCCCAGGAAGCAGAGCTGATCACTTCTAGGTGGTGTTTCTGGCGTCTGGGACAATGGCACTGGGGAGGCACCCAACGATAGGATGAGTGAATAGATGAGCCAACTTCTAGCACGAGCAAAGACACAAAAACCGGCCCTCTCACTCTGCCCAGAAGGAACCAAGTCCCTCGCCTTTCTGGAGAGAGGGCTGGCAGTGCGCGAACCCCCAAACCGCAGCAACTGTGTTCCTGAGACACTGCCTGTGGCAATAAAAGCTCCAAGTAAAAGGTTTTAAGAGACAAAAGATGTTTATTGGAGCACTGCTCCTAGAGGCAAAAGACCAACCAGCCAACCAAAAATTTGGACACAAGGTAAGTGCCCAGCAGTAAAGAAACAGCCAAATGTGTGGTGGGGTAGCCACACCATGAGGGGCAGGTGCCTCTAGGAAGCAGTTCGTTCTGCATCTGCTGACATCTCTGCGATGACACCAAGTGAGAAAAGCAAGGTGCCTGGTTTATACCCAACACTAACCCCTCTGTAGAAATGAACCGGCACACATGGGTGTCTGTGCTTCTGTGCAGCATTTCAAGTTCCCGGGATGGCGGGGCAAGACGGGCATCAGGTGGGGCCTCCAGGGGAGGCACAGGATCGAGAAGGGGGTTATTGACCTGATCCCTTTGGTTGGGTCCCTGGGGGCAGTGACTGCATATTACTGTCATAGTTTCTTGAAATAGTTTAATTTTTAAAAAGGCATTCTTTCTGGACTGGCAGTTGCTGACTCCTACCCTTACACCACGAAGTCAAGAACACTGGCTCCTTTGGCCAGACGTGGACATGACCAGAGCTGACTTATACACAGGTGGCACAGTGGGCCTGGGCCCTGATACCTGTAGGGACCACAGGAATGCCTTAATTTATTTAAAACCATAAGAAAGAAAGGTGAATCTAATCCTGGGTTATGTTTGTCTTTATAACAATGCAATCACAAACTATAATTTACAATTTTGGGAGGATAGAAAGGAGCCTGTGAAGGCGCAGTGGCCCTGTAAGGGACATGTGCGTGGGGCTGGCGACCGTGGAACCAAGCATGGCCTGAGATCTGTGTGGCTGAAAGGCAGGGCTCCCCATCCCTCTCCTTCCTTCCACTGTTTTGAAGGGGAGAACTGTCATGGGGAAGATCCTGCAATTTTGTCTCAGATGAGCCCAGAGAAAAAAAGGATCCCATTTGTCTGGTGGTTAAGTGTGAGGGCTCTGGAACCTGGATGCCTGGGTGTAAACTGATTCACTTCAAGTCTCTGAACCTCAGAGTAAAATGGGGATGAGGGTCTTTAACTCAGTTACTGGAGGCGTATAAATGGGGCAGGCCCACCAAAGCATCATGCATGGCACTCTGAGGGCCCAATACACAGTCCCCGGACGAGTCAGCCCCTGTCAGGGGTGGGTCGGGTTCTCTGATCCCCTCTAAGAGGGCACTTACAGAAGATGCAGAAGAAACAGCCCCCACATCCTGTCACCCACACACTTCCTGCCCTTCCAAGCTCCCAGCCCCTCCAGGGCCTTCTATGAGCCAGTCAAGGCTGAGGGAGGAAGGAGCAGGCGAATCAAGGACCCCAGGCTAGGAGACTCATGGGACAAGAAGGGGGACAACTCGGCTAGGCCACCTGTTCCAGGTGGACAGTGTTTCACACGCACGTGTGGGGTGGGGGCACATCCAGATATACCTCCCCCCACACACTCAACACGCCAGCCACACAGAAAAACATCCAGCAACATCCAAAGACAGTCACAAATGGACAGACAAGTAAAGACAGGTAACCAGTGGGAGAAACACACCCGCCATGCTCACTGCCACACTCACATCCAGATACAGAGGAAAAGACTGGACACAGGACAGCACCCACACACAGAGACCCCACGGACGTGGGGGTAAGGCAGACACACAGAGCCGTGGACACAGGTTTTCATCAGAGAGAAGCGCCCCCGCCGGAGGCAGGCGGACACCTCGAGAGACCAGGACAGGTAGGCACACAAGCAAAGCCAAGGACACAGCAGGCCAGCCGGGCGCACGCTTAGGACCTACCTGCACACCTGAGGCCAGAGGCGCGGCGGCAGGTTGACACACACGCGCCCGCACGCCGCCCAACCCCGGGCCCGCAGGCCCCGCCCTGGCCGCCGGGCTGCAGGTGGAGGACCCCGCCCTTGCCTCTCCCTCCTCCCGCCCGCCGCGGGACTCACCGCCGCTCCGCAGGACAATGAACGGCTCCCGTTAGGCCCTCCCGGCCGCACTGCGCCTGCGCCGCGGCGGACTACTTTTCCCAGAAGCCCGCGCGGCGGCCGCCGCCGAGCGGAACCCCGTGGGGCGAGCGGGGCCGAACCCGCCCTAGAGCCGCCCGCGCCCCTCCCTCTGGGCGCGTGGACCGAACGGAGGAGGGGCCGCTCGGGGAGGAAGGCGGGCGGAATTCCAGGGAGGGCCCGCTGGGGCAGAGCCAGGCCCCGCCGGGCCCCCCGCGGAACGGGGGCCGCCCCGCCGTGACCGGTACCCAGCCTTGGGTGGTGACTGACGATTTTCTAAAATTAAATGTTTTATTTTGAGGTAAGTGTAGATTTCCATGCAGTTGTGGAAAATAATAGGGAACCCTTACAGAGATCCCGAGTCCTGTCAGCCTCCCCCAGCGGTGACGTCTCGCGGTATCACGAGTAGGAAACTGATGTGGACGCTGTCGGGATTTACGGCTCCACCCCCACGAGGATCCCCCATACGGTCCCTGGGTAGCCACGCCCACTTTCCTCCAGACCCCACCCTTCCTTAACCCCTACCACTGATTTGTTCTCCTTGTCTATGATTTCATCATCTCAAAAATGATATAAACTTTTTTTCCCCGTAATTCTCTGGAGATTATCCAGGTCGTTATATGTATCAGTAGTTCATTATTTTATTGTCTACGATGTACCATGATTTGGGTACCACATCTGGGATGTTTCCAGTTTGGGGCTATTCCAGGTTGGTTGTTTTTAATTGTGGTAAGAGCACATAACATGAGATGTCTCAGCTAATTTTTAAGTGTACAATACAGTATTGTTAACTATACGCATGACGCTGTACAGATCTCCAGACCGTATTAATCTCGCATAGCCAAAGGTTCATACTTACTGAACTCCCCATGTCCCCCTTCCCCAGACCCTAGCAACGACCATTCTATTCTCTGCTTCTGTGTGTTTGAATAGTTTAAGTTCCTTATACAAATGCAGTAATTATCTTTCTGTGAGCTTATTTCACTGAGCACAATATTCTCAAAGTTCACCTGTGTTGTTGAATATGGCAGGATTTCCTTCTTTTTTAAGGTTGAAAAAGATCCCATTGTGTATCTATACCACATTTTCTGTCTCCATTCATCCACTGATGGACACTTAGGTTGCTTCCACATCTTGGCTCTTGTGAATAAAGCTGTAATGAACAATGAAGTGCAAATATCAAATCAAGATTCTGTTTTCAATTCTTTGGATAAATACCCAGAATTGGAACTGCTGGATTACATAGTATTTTTATTTTTAATTGTTTTGGTGGAACCTCCGTACTGTTTTCCATAGTGGCTGTGTCATTTTACATTCCCACCAACAATGTGCAAAGGTTCCAATTCTTCCACGTTTTCTCCAACACAATTGCTTTTTTTTTCTATATAGCCATTCTAACAAGTGAGAGGTAATATCTCATTGTGGTTTTGATTTACATTGAGATGTTGAGCATCTTTCATATACATATTAGTCATTTGTATGTCTTCTTTAGAGAAATGTCCAGTCTATTCAAGGCCTTTCCCCATTTTTTGAAAGAGTTCCTTACATATTTTGGATATTTACCCCTCAGATATTTAGTTTACAAATACTTCCTACCATTCCATAGGTTGTCCTTTCACTGTTAACTATTTCCTTGTTACAGTTTTTTGTGTAAACATAATTCTTCATTTCGCTGGGATAAGTGCCCAGAAATGCAATTTATAGGTTATATGGTATCTGCATTCTTAGTGTTTGTTTTTGTTTTTAGAAAATAAATGCCAAACTGTTTTCCCCAGTGGCTGTACCATTATACTTCCTACCAGAAATGTATGACATAGACAGTTTCTCCAAATTCTTGCTAATATTTGATGTTGCCATTATATGTATTTTTTATTTTAGCCATTTTGAGAAGTATGCAGAGACATCTCATTGTGGGGTATTTTCTTTAATTTTTAGTAACAGGCTTTAACTTTTAGAACAGCTTTAGGTTTACAGGAAAGTTGAGCCGATAGTACAGAGTTCTCATATTTCCACCTCCCCTCAATTTCCCCTATTATTAAACACTTGCATTAATGTGAAGTACCCTTGTTGCAGTTAATGAACCTACACTGATACTATTATTACTAAGTAAACCCCATAGTTTATATTAAGGTTGCTCTTTGTGTTGTGTACATGTGTGAGTTTTGGCAAATACACAGTGATACATGTATGCACCATTACAGTGGCATATCAGAGTTTCCCTGTCTTGAAATTGTCCTGTGCTACGTGTTCATCCTTTTCCATCTCCATGAACCCCTAGCAACCACTGATTTTTGTCTCCATGGTTTTCCCTTTTCCAGAATGTCATATATTTGGAATCAGACAATATGTAGACTTTTCAGACTTTCTTCTTTCACTTAGCATTTAATATTCCTCCATGTTTTTTGTTTGTTTGTTTGTTTTTGGCTTGATAGCTAATATATTTTTACCACTGAATAATAATGTATTCTATGTACCACAATCTGTTTATCCGTTCACCTATTAAAGGATATCTTGGTTGCTTCCAGAAGACTGCTATAAACATCTGTATGCAGCTTCCTGTATGGACCTGGGTTTGACTCACCCTAGGAACACGGCTGGTGGATGGTATGGTGAGATTATGTTTAGCCTTGTAAGAAGCTCCCAGGCTGCCTCCCAACGTGCATTCCCACTACGATGAATGAGAGCTCATGTCACTCCACATCCTTGCCAGCATTTGGTATTGTGGGTTCCTTCTGGGTTTATGCCATTTTAATAGGTGTGAAGTGGGGTCTCGTTTGTGAGCATCTTCCCCTGTGCTTACTTGCCATGTGTGTGTCTTCTTTGGTGAGGTGTCTGTTCAGATCCTTTGCACATTTTTCAATTGGATTGTTTTAAAAGTTCACTGTATATTCTGGATAAAAATCCTTTATCAGTCATGTTTAGTGTCTCTTGCTTGCCTACAAAATGTAGAGGATTCAAATGAAAACTCCAAGTCCTCGGGGGATGAAGTTAATGCAAGTTGTATGGGGATGGAGTCCCAGAGAGACTGAGTGGAGCAGAGCCTCCACCCCTCATTGCCTGTGATTTCTCAACTTGCATCAGAGCCAACTCAGAGACCTTGAAATCTGGTGTTAAAGGCTGACTTGCATCCCCCCTCAAAATTCATGTGTTGAAGTCGTAACCCCCAGCACCTCAGAAGGTAGCCATACTTGGAGATAAGATCTTTAAAGAGGTTACAGAGTTAAAATGAGGCCAGTAGGATGGATCCTAGTCTCATCTGACTGGTATTCTTACAGGAGATTAGGACACAGACACATACAGAGGGATTGCCCTGTGAATTCACAGTGAGAAGGCGGCTACAAGCCAGGGAGACGGGCCTCAAAAGAAACCAACACTGCCGACACCTTGATCTTGCCTCCAGAACCTTGAGAGCATCTCTCTGTGTCTCAGCACCCCAGTCAGTGGCATTTTGTTCTGACTGTCCTCCCAGACTAATGTACCGGGGAGGTGAGAGTGGAGGGTCTTCTGGAGCTGCCCACACCCTGAGGCCTTGGGGGTCTGCAGTTCCTCTTCTGCACAGCCACGACCCCAGCCTCACCAGCAGCCGCTGCCTGGGACCTCCACTCTCTGCCTTCCTCCAGTAGACACCTCCACTGCTACGCCCTACCTGGTGTGTGCGTGTGCTTGTGTGATGGAAGCGCGGGCCCGAGGAGGGGCTGCAGGCGCTTGCCTTTGTTTCTTCCTGAGCGCCCGGCTCTGGATCCAAGCCGGCAGTGTACGCGATGGTGTAGCTATGTCCAGGTGTCCCGCACCTCCACTCCTGTCTCATCTGATGTGGGCCCAGCTCACGAGTACTGGTTCTGTGATGGGGCTCATTTTTATTTGATCCAGTGTCTACAAATGACCCAGTCCAAAAAGAGCTAGAGATATACTACTTTCAGGAAGAGAGAGAGAACTCCTGTCAGAGAGCACTGATGCTATCATGGGCTCCCACTGCACGTGCCGGTGCTTCTGGCAAAGGATGGAGCGTGAGCCCCCCCCTGGGCGAGCCAGGCTGCCATCCCATTCATGAGGGCTCACTGCCCTCATGGCCTGATCACCTCCCACACTCCACCTCCTAATACTACCACCTGGGGGATTAGGTTTCAACATAGGGAGGAAGATGGGGACCATTCAGTCTAAGCACTGCCCTGCAGAACACAGGGAGCTCTGGCCCTGGGTCCTCACCCTGCTCACGGGGCTGGCTTCCTTGTCAACTATAGCCCCACCTGGATTTTCTACACCAGCTGAGAAGACCCTTCCCGCTCCCAGGACTCTTTGCAGAACTTTGAAGAATTCAGCAATCAACTGCCCCCCTCTAATTTAAGAACTCCAAAGGCAGCAGACCTTGCAAGAGCAGAGTTGGGAGACCAGGCTGAGCCTCCCTCCCACCCTCAGGACCAGGAGACCAGGGTGAGAGACCAGCAGGTACCTAGTTTTCACATGCAATTCTTTTCTTCTTTTTTAAAATTAGATTACAGTCTGGCATGATTGATAACTTTCTGAGCATTTAGACATATATGAAATATTCATGTATTTTACAAGATTCCTTGGCTTCATTTTGAATCTTGATAGGAAGACCTGTTCTTATTCTTATTGAAGCAACATTTTCAGGATATCCAAAGTTCTGTTACCCAAAGAAGGAAATATTCAGATTTTTAAAAAAGTTTCAACTGAAAAGGTCACATAATTGATCGCTTTTACTGCCCCCAGGAAACCTTACATCTCGTTTACGTTTCCAAAACATTTTTTCTGTTTTGAACTTTCAACATGCATTTCAAGCCACTTATGTCTATGTAACTTGTTGAGGCATTTTCCTTTTGATCGTCTTTCCTTTGAATTATTCAGAATTGTATTAGTTTATTTCCTCTGAAAACACTGTACTTTAGTAAAAATGTAAATAATGGCAGTAATTAAAATCTCAGGAATATTGGGTAGAAAGAAATCCTCAGTGATGCTATGCCCAACGTGAGTGACTCGATCTTCTGCAAATCCGTCTCCTTTGGGAACCCTATTCCCGTACAGTCCCAAGGGCAGTAGCTCGTGGAGGGCCAGGCGCTGCCCTTGGAGTGCGACGTTCCACGAGATACACGCGCTTGGAGTGCTGCTCTCCTTGGGGCCAGCACCACAGGCACTTCATGTGAAGGCCATACCTGGAGTGGGCAGCGGGAGTTTCTTCTGCTATAATCAGGAAATGTTGACTCCCTCACCTTGTCACCTGGCTCCAGTGTCACCTGCAGACCAACTTCCTGTAAAGGTCAAGGTCAGCCCATCTGGGGTAAATTGCCAGATAGATTTATTAGTTGTCAAAGCTTCTCTCTAGTAGCTCCAGTGTCTCTTCCTCTTCCCTTAAGTACACCAGTCCTATCAAATTAGGGCCCCACTCTCATCGGATCAACCAATTTAATCTCCTGCTTAAAGGCCCTGTGCCCAAATACAGTCACATTGGGGCTTAGAGATTTAACATAGGAATTTGTGAGGGAGGGAGTCTTTAACAACCACTGTACAATAAAATATGGAGTTTAATCAGCATCCCACTTTAGCAACCAATGAATGGAATCTGTACATTTGATTTTGAGCAATCTTAACCCTATGGTTTCA
Organism: Phataginus tricuspis; assembly: GCA_029783875.1. Lineage (NCBI taxonomy): Eukaryota > Metazoa > Chordata > Mammalia > Pholidota > Manidae > Phataginus > Phataginus tricuspis. The sequence continues at coordinate 18,559,328 of JAQQAC010019400.1, read as the reverse complement.
AACAGTGTAAGACATCTCTCAATATACAAAGACTCTTAGTTGAAGTTTTTTGCCTTGATGCTAGAAGTTCAAGATCTGAATTCTAAATTACCCAAAGCCGTCAGACACCAGCATCATATACACTCTTTGGACTTAGCATTCCTTTTCCTCTTTAAACTGCCACTATCCAGGACCTAGACTTCTATTCATCTCAGGTGACTACAACTAATAATAATTTGCAGGGGCATTTGCACAGTGGGCACCATGAGTTGTTACATTCCTAGACTAGAAAACACAGGAAGTCTTACCCAGCTCCATCTCACCTAAAAACCAATCTCTAACCCCTCAAATTTTCCAAAGATTCTCCTGCCTATTACCCAGTCTTCATACCAAATTCTGTACAGGGTAAGTTCAATTACAAACACATGAGCAACATAAGCCAAGAAATGAGGTACTGGGGGAACAATAGGCCCTTTGAGGGACCACAGCCTTAGAAAGCACAAAACCAGGATGGCTCCAAAGAGCAGAGCTGGGACACCAGCGCCACCCTGTTGGGGACCTGCCGCTAAATGACCTATCCAACTACCTTTCCAACTCCACAGAGACTTGATTGCCAGGCCCATCAGAACCACATGGTGGGGAACAGCCAGTTATTCAAAGGAAAAGAAGAGATGGTGGAGTCCAGAGGGGGAAGCTAGGCCAACTGGGCAGACAAAAACAGAAAGATAAGTATGGTACGTTTAATTTTTGATGAGTTTATTTTAGAACACAGGCCTGAAAAAATTTTTTTCATTTGGTACAGCACAGCTCTTTCTAGGGCTATATACACACTTTTATTTTCTTTCAATAGCTGCATAAAATTCTACTGAATAAATACACTTTAATTTACCCACCTACCTATTACTGTAATTTCAATAGTTTCCCATTAAAAAAAATTTTTTTTTTGCCATTATACATTTATCTACCTTTGTACACTTTGGTTTCTGAGGAATGGTGTCCAAATGGTTTGTACGTACAGCAATTTATATAACTGACAATGGGATTGTTTTCACACATTCACCAAAATTGGGTATGATCACTCTTCTGTTGAGAAAAAGTAGGTAAAGTATCACTTTATTTTGCATTTCCTTGATGAATAGCGATACTGGATAATTTTCATTAGCTCTTATTTCACCTTCTTTGAACCGGACATCAGCATTGTCCATTTTGCTACTGAGTTGCAAATGTTACGGGTTTGTAATCATGCTTTGAGTATCAGGATTATCCTGTTATCCTTCTGAAAATATTTTCTTTTAGTCTCTCACTTGTCTATTAACTCTGTTTTCCACACATAAATGTTACTTAAAGGTTTAATGTCAGTTCCTGGCTTATGAGTAATGCTTGAGGTCTGCCTAAAACCAAGGCTACATACAGAAATAGTTTTACTTTAGTATCAGATACTTAGATCTTAAATCTTTCAGAACTTCATTAGTATGCAAGGTATAGCTCTATGTCTTCCCAGAAAGCTGTATGTCTCAATGCTAGTGGACAAACCTATCTTGTCTCCACTGCAGTAAAAAATCCTATTATACCTAAGGGGAGTCTCAAAGTGCAACCTGCCCTAGATAAGACCACCCATACCCTAGCCTTTATGCTGAAATAGAGGGAGCCCCAAAGCTCCGTTTCCTGGCAGTCCTGTCCTCTGCACAGGCACTCCTCTCACCCGGCTCTCTATACTGCCATAGGCAGCAGTCCAAAGGGAATCCAAGAGCTCTGGGTGCGCCATGTGAGAGCACTCCGCCAGGGCAGGGGGTACCCACTACAGGGCTCAGGATTTCTTTTCAGGTAGAAATGTTCTAAAATTAATGTGGTGGTTGCACAACTCTGAACTTTTTTAAAATTATGGATTTGTATACTTTAAATGGGTGAATTGTACAGTATTTAAATTATATTTCAATAAGGCTGTTACAAAACAAACCAAAACGCTCCACCAGCCCCTAAATCATTATAGAGAATGAAATCACCATCCTTGTGAAACTGTCAATTCCCTCTTCCCGTAACACTCAAAGCTTCATGTCACCTTTAGTCCTTCCTCATTCCGCCCCTCGAGTGCCCCTATGTTCTGGGGCCGGCAAGGCATCCCCTCCCAGCACTGCCCAGCTCCCTCTTTAGGTAAGTTTTCATCATGGTACATATCACGTAATATGTATTCCAGTTGCCTTCTGGCACTAGATCTGTAAGGGCAAAAACCTTTCTACATTTTGCACCCTGTTGTGTCACCGGCATCTAAAGCAATGCCTGGCACATTAATAATGCTTAGTTAACGTTAACTGGCTACTACATTCCCAGGGCAGGACTGCATTCCTTGCCCTCATAGTTTCACACATAGTCAGAATCAGCTTGGCAACCTAAGAATATACTGGGATTTCCACTGGAATATCAATGATTTTCCATATTTAACTTGGGAATATCTCTGCTAGACTGAGTCTTTCTAAACAGAAACATATCTATTTTTCCACTTACTCTACTTTTTAATATTTAAAAAGTGTTTAACTTCTACAATCATAAGCTAATTGCAGTATGTAGGTTCTGTTTTGGTACCAGTCTTGTCAGTCTCCTAGAACAAGATTGGGAGCTGCACTGTGTTCACTTCATGCTTGAGCACAATTTAAGTATTGCAGGAGCTTTCCTATAGGGGAAAGTGTTGAACTCATCTTTTCGTTTATTTCATGGCTACTCATCTATTCAACTTTTCTTAGCTGTTTTGTTTCTAATACTATCCCCTGGCTGGTCCTACATTCTATTAAGTGCTTTTGTTCTGATTGGCCCATTCTCACTTCTAAATGCCAGGTGAAATGAGAGTGCATCAAGAAAGCTATTGTCCTTATATTTATTCACAGAGGGAGCAGTGAGCCACCGTGTTACCTCGGGCATCACAAACCCTTTCAATTATAAATGTGCTCATCTTTCCTACCTATTGGGAGAGTAGAGCTTTGCTTGACAGTCTGTTAGTTTCTTAGTCTTGACCTACTGATTCATTTTGCTGGCAGTTGAACATAAGGAACCCTGTATGTTAATGTCACTATATGCCAAGGATTATGTGCTAAATCCTTTAAATGGATTATCTAACATAGTTTTCAAAACAAGTGTCCTAAATGGGAACATAACATGAATATGTTTTTATTTTTAAAAGATTAGCTAAGTGTTAAAAATGCACTTGAGGGGAGCAAGTGAAATAATGGCTTATAACACTACTGCAGAAATCCAAATTAGATGGTTGCATCTTGGACCGTGATGACGGAATGTGGGTTGGAAAAAGTGGATGGATTCTAGAGGTATTTAGAAGATTGCATCTAGAGGACTTGGTGGTATGGGGATGAGGAGAGGATAACTGAGGATGAATCTCCAGTATGAATTCGCTGATGATGAGCCAGATGTACACTTTGCCTGAAGGCTTTCCCACATTCTTTACATTCATAAGGCCTTTCTCCAGTATGAATTCTTTTATGTAATGTGAGATGGGCAATCTGGCTGAAGGCTTTGCAACATTCCTTACATTCATAAGGTTTCTCTCCTGTATGAATTCTCTGATGTAGAGTAAGGGATTTACGATGGCTAAATGCTTTCCCACAAACATTACATTCATAAGGTTTCTCACCTGTATGACACCTCTGGTGACAAATCAGGGAAGCCCTCTGTCTGAATGCCTTCCCACACTCAAGACATTCATAAGGTCTTTTGCCAGTGTGGAGTCTCTGATGTTGAACAAGATAGGAGCCATCACTAAAGGCCTTCCCACATTCAATACACTCATAAGGCTTCTCGCCAGTATGAACTCTCTGGTGTTGAACAAGGTGTGCAATTTGACTGAAGGCCTTACCACATTCCTTACATTCATAAGGTTTCTCTCCAGTGTGAATTTTCTGATGTTGTGCAAGGTGTGCATTCTGGCTGAAGGTTTTGCTGCATTCCTTACATTCATAAGGTTTCTCTCCAGTATGAATTCTCTGATGATGAGCGAGGTGTGTGCTCTGCCTAAAAGCTTTCCCACATTCCTTACATTCATAGGGTTTTTCTCCAGTGTGAACTCGTTGATGAAGAGTAAGTGAGCCACGATGGCTAAAGGCTTTCTCACAAATATTACATTCATAAGGCTTCTCTCCTGTATGAATTCTCTGATGTACAGTCAGCGATGAACCATGGCTAAAAGCCTTCCCACACACATTACATTTGTAAGGTCTTTCTCCTGTATGAATTCTCTTATGCTGAATAAGTCCTATGTGATCAGTGAAAGCTTTCCCACAATCAATACAATCAAAGGGTTTCTCTCCAGTATGATAATATCTCCGGTGACGTATCAGAGAAGCATTCTGCCTGAAGGCTTTCCCACAGTCAATGCATTCATAGGGTCTTTTTCCAGTGTGAATCCTTCGATGATGAGCTAAGGATGAACAATCACTAAACGCCTTCCCACATTCAATACATTCATAGGGTTTTTCTCCAGTATGAACTCTCTGATGTTGAGCAAGATGTGCAAGCTGGCTGAAAGCTTTATTACACTGCTTACATTGGTAAGGTTTCTCTCCAGTATGAACTCTCTGATGTTGAATAAGATGAGCATTCTGACTGAAGGCTTTCTCACATTTGGTACATTCAAAGGGTTTTTCTCCTGTGTGTATTCTCTGATGTTGAGCAAGGTGGGCACTCTGGCTGAAGGCTTTTCCACATTCAAGACATTCATAGGGTTTCTCTCCAGTATGAATTCTCTGATGAAGAGTAAGGGTTGAGATTTTGCTGAACGTTTTCTCACAGTCACTACATTTCAAAAGTTTCTTTTTTCCATAGACTTGCTTGTGTTTTTTCACAAATGAATGTGTTTTTAAGCTTTTCTTATCTGTGTCAAAATTATATATTCCTTTTTCAATGGGAAATACCTGTTTTATATAAGATAATCTATTCAGATGAAAAATTGTCCCAGATTTGTTAGAGTAGTCTGTTTCTTCAATAAGTGGGTCTATATGACTGACTGTCTCTTGCCTAAAATGTGTCTTCTGACTTACTGATAGTAAGTCTCTTTCAAATAGGTCATCACATTTCCAGTTTTTCCCTAATGTGGAACATTCAAGGTCATAGCTTGTAATTCTTTCCATTATCATTGCCTGGGATAATTTTTCTTCATAAATATCCTGGTTTGGAGATAATTCCTTGGTCATCCACACATACTCCAAGTCTGAAAGATAATAAAAAAGCAAGTGTCTCCTATTTAATGCTAGGAGAAATGCTAGCTTTCATTCCAAAAATGAAACCATGTGAGTCAAACAGTTATTGAGGCCCACAGAGGTATATGTTTTTGATAGTTCGCAGAAGTTAAGCAAAGGAACTACCCTTGCATTTCTGGAATAAATCCTCCTTGGCTATGATATATATTTCAATAATGACTTAAGATTTTGTACCAATATTCATACTTGAAATTTGTCTATAATTTCCCTCTTTGGTGCTTTTTTGGTTAAGATTTTGGTATCAAATGTTATTGTCCTCAGAAACACAACTTTTTTAAAGTTCTCCTTTTTTTGGATAATGTAACATTTCCAACAATGCTGATATTTTTCCAGAAAGATTTTGTAGAGCTTATTTGTTAAACTACTGCGGATTGCTTCTTTTCTCAGAGGAAGCAATTCTTAAATAACTTTCTATATTTCTTCCAAGGTCACTAGTCTGTTTAAATTTTCTCTCTTCTGGTGTCAGTGCAGTAATTTATATTCTCCTAGAATACCAATTTCATGTAGGTTTTCAAATTATTTGCAGAGAGTTGAGGAAAACAGTCATATGATTTTTGTAAGTACCTATGCATTGGTGGCTATTTACCAGTATTTCTTTTATTGAGTTTGCTCTCATTAGTCTTGACAGTATATATATTTTATTGGTTTTCTAATGAAGCACCTATCTGCTTTATTTTCATTAGCTCTACTGTTTTCTAATCCCTTTTTTTATCTGTAGGAGTATATCACCATACATAACTTATTTTTGTTTTCCTTAATTTTGTTATTTTTCTAATATCTTTAAGTGGATGCTTAATTCATTTTTTAAATTATTTCTTATTTATGTACATCATTAGGACTATAAGTGGCCTTCCAATCATCTTCTTGAAACTGAGAAATTTCTACTGGGAAGGCCACACTACAGGCCACAGAATAAACGGTAACTATCTCACGTAAGGCTCATTTCCCTGAAATATATAGGCTTCTACCTAGCTTTTTAACCAGAAAACAGCTTTCAAGCAAAGCAAGGAAAAAAAAAAATGAAGACAATAAACTGGGCCAAAAGTACCAATGAGTACAATAAAAGTGGGGAGAAGGTGGACAAAGAAGGAGGAGATAATATTAGTGAGCTAATTCCTTTATCTTCCATATGGGTATTAAAAAAGGATGTTTTGAATCTCAAGTAGTTGAACTTTAAAATGCAGGCTTAAAAATATGTCGGACATAAATGTAACAACTTGTCGGACATAAATGTAACAACAACTAAAACCCTTTCCAATTCAAGGGGTAGAATGGTGTAAAGGGGAAAAAAAGACATAAACAACAAAGCAAGAATAAACAACTACAGCAACAAAAAACACCAAAGAGAAAGATAATTAAAAGCAGAGGAATGAACAAGGCTATAGTTCTTGTTGTTAAGCCAATAAACTCACATTTTAAAGAAAGGAAAATATTTAAACCAATTCAAAAAACTAAACACAAGTTTGTCTAAAGAATTCAGAAATGTTGAAAAGTCAGGGGTGATTACAACAGTTACATACCTGAGGAGCAGAACTAGGTAAACATCAATGGAACATAACAGAGTTCAGAAACAGAATGTGGTATTTGTTGGAAATCGGTAATAGTAAAGGTGGTGTATCATACCAGTGAGGAAGAGAAGATCCCATTGAAAAAATGGTGTTAGAACAAGAAGTTTCAATTTGGGAGGGATTTTGAGAGGCGTTTTCCAAATAGTAAAACAGAGAAGAGCATCTGGAGACTGTTTCCCCAGCTCTAGGGGTCCTGCCCTTACCTGGGCACAGGCCCCTTGTCATCTCTCCTTTCATCACCCAAGGCTCTTCATCTTGTTCCAGTAAGGAGATCACATGTGGTTTAGAAATGCAAAGACCTACATAAAAAACAAGATAAGAAAACGGGCTAGGCTGTAGATAGTCCAGAGCTATGACCCAGTCCACCTAGTATTGAGAGGACACTGTAGGAAAATGCTGATAAAGGCATAAAAGATTACTGAGGCATTAAGACTTCTTTAGGGAGGTAGAAGCAGGAAGATACCCTACCCAGTGAAACCAGGTTTCTGTAGTTCTCCAGCATCACCTTCTTGTACAAAGTCCTTTGAGCAAGATTCAGCCATTCCCACTCATCTTGGGAGAAATCTATGGCCACATCTGTGAAAGCCAATGAATCCTGAAATGACACAAATATAATCTTGATCAATCAGTGTTCATGCCCCCACTTACATGGCTCTAGTGTAAATAAAGGGTTATGCTGTTCACACTTTAGGGGGAAAAAGTACAAAGAGTAATTGCTCTGAGGGTCTAAATGATCCAGGTCACACAGTACTTCCTTGACCTTTTCTGCCTAATCACATTGTACATATTAGTTAAAAGAAAAAATATGAGACACACGCTCTGCTCTTGGACCATTTCCAATTTTATGGTGATGAGAAGACATTTTCTGATGAAGACATGTTCACTGCAGTCAAAACAAAATATTATCAAGTACTGAATTATTTTAGCTATGTTAGGAACTAGATCACTTTCTACAGAGTAAAGAGCTCTGGGATTACAAGGGAAAGTTTCAAGGAGAGATGTTAACCAGATGAACATGACTTCAATCTCCACAATATATTCTAAGAAATCTTAGTGTTCTTGAGATGTTAAAAGGTGTATCTAAAAGGGAAAAATGCCTAGCAGTATTCTTTTCTTTTGAAGTAAAAATATATTTGGGTTAAGAAAAAACAATACATTTGTAAAGTTGGGTTTTGATAATCTGAGAAGTACAGAGAGATCATATAAGATGAGCACAGTCAAGCAGCCTGTTTTGTTCCATGCCAGTCATCCATTCTGTGGTTGCTGGCAGATATTCCATTTATATTGTCATTTCATTTATATCAACACTGAAGAATGAGTTTTAAACAAACATCAGTCTTGAATGAAACCACAGAAAAAGATCAGGTCATTCCAAAGAATTCAGACTCTGGCACTGACTAGCTGGACAATTCTGGCCAAGTTAATTAACTTCCCTGTGCCTTGGTTTCCCACCTGAAAAATGGGAATAACTTTAGTACCCACCTCATAGTAGCATTGTGAAAATTTAATAAAGCAACAGTACCTGGTTAAGTGCTCAAGAATTGTGACCTATGATGATGATGGAGGGATAGGAAAGGAGGCGGCAGCTGATAACAGGTGAAACATCTGGCTTAATACTTCAGTAAAAGTTTTATTTACATTTTGTCTAATTTCACAATCTCAGTATACTATTGTAGTTAAGAACATGGTCTCTGAAGCCAGACCACTTATGTTCAAATCCCATTCTGTTGGGTAAACCTAAGCTAAAAGTTTTGTTTTCAACCAGAGGATATTTTAAATAACTCAGAAGAGCAGTCTACTGTATTTACATATATATATTTACCATTTTTGTTGCACTTCCTTCATTCCTAATGTTCCAAGTTCCTTTCTGGTATAATTGCTATCAGAACTTCCTTTAGCAATTCTTTTAGAACTCTGTCAACAAGTTTTCTTAGTTTTCCTTCATATGAGAAAACATTTCACCTTCGATCTTGAAGGCTACATCTACTAGACAAAATTCTGGGTTGACAGTACTTTGAGCACTTTAAAGTTGTTTTACTTCTTTATGACTTCCATGATTTCTGATGAGAAATCCATCACTGTTATTCAAGTCACTTTTGCCATATATGTTAAGCATAATTTTTCTATGGCTGCTTTCAAGGTTTTTTCCATTGTCTTTCATTTTCAGCAGTCTCAGTAGAAGTTTCAGAGATTTTTTTTTTTTTTTTTTTGCTGATCATGGATGCACAGGTTTATGTCTTTCACTAAAGTCAGGAATTAATCAGCCATTATTTCCTCAAATATTTTTTCTACAGTCCACTTTCTTGTTTTTAGATTTCAATGGTACAGACATTAAACATTTTGGTATTGTCCAAAGGGCCCTGACGCTCTGTTAATCTCTTTCCTCTCTGCTATGTGGATTAGGTATTTATCTTAAGTTCACTAGCTCTTTCCTCTGTCATCTCCACTGTGCCACTAAGCCCATCCAATGAGCTTGTCTTGGTAATTTTATTTTTCATTCCTTGTTGACATTTTGTTCCTTTGCTGGGACTCTTTCCATTTGTTTCAAGAATGCTCACCCTTACTTGTTTTATATAATACCTGTTTTAAAGTCTTCATCAAATAATTCCAGTATCTGTCACATCAATGTTAGTATCTGGTGATTGCCTTTTCCTCTGTGAATTGAAATTTTCCTAGTTTTTCACTAGCTGAGTAATTCTGATTTGGATCCTTGGCATTTTGGATAAGACTCTGTGTCTTGTTTAAATTCTGTGCAGAATACTGATATTTTGTACAGGCTGTTAAGCTCTAACCAGCCTTCTGTGGGTTGCATTTCAAATGCAGCCTCATTTTCAAAGCCTTTTCATTGATACTTGCTTCTGTCCTGTTGTGTACCACTCGGCAGCTAGCCCAAGACCTGCCAGCGGTCTAACCCTTAGCCGGCCTCTCACAGACTGCGGCATGTTCTTTAGGGTTAGCTACACGTGCCTGAGCAGCTTAGGGTAAGCCCAGGAGTTCATAAACAACTTCATGTGGTCGTTGTCCAAAGCTCCTCCCTCTCTGTGATCTTTCTAGTACGTACCATTTCCCAAAGGGCTCCCTTTTTTAGTTATCTAGCCAAAAAACTGAAACTCACATATTCCATCTCCCTGTGCACTTATGACTATACCACCCTCCCCCTACCCCAGGGCCAAGCAGGGAGAAGACAGAAGCAGACAAAAAGCAATGAGAATTTACCCCACCCTCAGGAACACAGCTTCTCTGATAAGAGAAAATTTCCCTTCTTTCAGCTTTAGAGTCCTGCAGACCCCCACTACCACTGTTGGGGCAAAAGGAAACAGGATTTCCTCCTCCCCCCCAGCATTAGATCCCTTTCTCCTTTCTTGAGACTGAACTAGAAGTTTCTCCTGGGTTCTTTCTATCCATGCCAGCACTCACTTCTAGAGGGTGTGCTGGCTGAATGTGCGCCAGCAGAGGTTAGGAGACAAGGGGCAGGCACACGTCAGGCTTGGTGGCACTTGCATTTGGGGGTTTCTCCCCAGTCTGCTGCTACTATTCACTTTTCAGAGACCTCAAATTGCTGCTCCATACGTGCTGCTCCGGTCTTACAGGGACATTCAGTGGGAAAGACAGGGTGGAGTGAGGTCAGTCTCCCTTACCCGGAACCAGGACTCTCCCAAATTCAGTGTAAATTATTATTTTTTAAATTAAAAATAAAGAGGCTCCAGATAGTCAGTGTTTCTTGTGCCTCAGACATTACACTGTAGTTCTTCAGCTGATGTAAGTATGTATACATACACACACATGAACTATACGGGTACAAAGGCAAACAGTAGCTACACAGGGAAACAGGAGCACAGTTAGTGCCTATATAGCACTTAGTACATGCCAGGCACTTCTCTAAACATTTAAAATATATTAACTGGTTAATCTACACAACAGTCCTAGAAATTAGGTGCTATTATTATTCCCAGTTTACAGATGAGGGAACTGAAATTAAGGTGATATTATCTAGTACACAGTGGAGCTAGCATCTTTACCCAGACAGTCTGGCTCCAGAGTTCATGTTACTAACATTTATGTCATACTCTTAAAATGTTATTTTCCTCTGACAAATAATGCTTGTATTTAAAATGCTTAAAATTCATTTAAAATGCTCTAAGAAACCAGTCCCATTGACAGCACATGCTTTGTGGCATCAAACCTGATAGAGGTGTTTTGCTTTGATGTAAGTTCTCATTGTGCCTTTAATAAAAACAAAAACAGTTTTATTACTGTTATTTTTTATTTGATTAGCTTTTGAAGTTTATGATTCAAATTTTATTATTTCTCGAAAAAAATTTCCTGGCGACACTCGTTTAGCAGTTTACTTTAATCAGAACATGCATTAGAGTTCTTAAGCTTCTATTATTGGTGTTAAAAATATTAAAATTAAAAATGTCCCAGAGTAAAAAACTCACACTCCTCAACATCCAAAGAGCAAATAACGTGATTAAAGTATGGGCGGAGGATATGAACAGACACTTCTCCGAAGAAGAAATTCAGATGGGCAACAGGTATCACTAATCATCAGGGAAATGCAAATTAAAACCATAATGAGATGACCTCAGCCCAGTGAGGATGGCCAATATCTAAAAACAAGGAACAACAAATGCTGGCGAGGATGCGGAGAAAGGGGAACCCTCCTACACTGCTGGTGGGAGTGTAAGCTAGTTCAACCGTTGTAGAAAGCAGTATGGAGGTTCCTCAAAAAACTCAAAATAGAAATACCATTTGACCCGGGAATTTCACTCGTAGGAATTTACCCAAAGGTAACAAGATTGCCGGGAGCCGACCTACTCCGCCTGCCTGATGGCACAGCCCAGGAGGCCGATGGACGGTGCCGCACAGCGGACCTCCAAAAGGGAGGCTACTCATCTCTTCTGCTGCTTAAACTAACCGTTCCCCCAGTCCAAACAGCCCTCGTGAGTCAGAAAATGCCCCGGAGAAGAGGACTGTTAGGAACAGAAGAGCAATCATAAGAACCCAGCTTGTGAAACAGGACAGTCCCCTTAGCTAAAGAGAAAATGAAACCCTGCATATTCCCCCCAGGCCGGTGGGTTATTTTCCCTCGGTTGGGAAATGGAAGAAAGTTCAGGTGAATTCAGGGTACAGCTCCCAGGCCCACTTGGCCCCCAGAAGAAACAAGAACAAGAGATGGCCTACATGGGGTGTGGGTTAGGAAAGCAGGTGGGACATCTTGGTAGAGTCCCCTTATGAATCATTACTATAGGAATTACAGCACGCATCGTTATACTCAAGATCAACAGAATGACTGCTGCTCATTCTACTGTAAATAGTTCCAGGGAATTATGGGAAAAACTTGCCCCCACAGCGAGCCTAGGTGGGAGTCTGGTTGAGCAAGTTTTAAGATATTGTGCTGCCTTGTAGAAATTTAAGCTGAGATTAGAATCTAAAACTATGAGAGCAACAGAAAAATCTTGAGGAATAAAACATGATGACCTTTCATGGTTAGGAGAGCAGGGGAACATTCCAAGAATCAGATTATGCCATAAATCACTGAATGACACGTGTCTTATGATGATTTTTTGTAACCAATTCCCTATATATTGCTTGATGTTTCTGCCAATAAAAAGGCCAGGCCAGCTTAGCATCTTTGCTAGTGTCTGTGTCCTCATTCGCCGACGCCGTTTCTCCTTCGGGGACTCCTGGACTCGCTGGAGCTGGACTCCGGCACAAGATCTGATTCAAAAAGACATATGCACCCCTATGCTTATTGCAGCACTATTTACAATAGCCAAGATATGGAAGCAACCTAAGGGTCCATCAGTAGATGAATGGATAAAGAAGATGTGGTACATATACACAATGGAATATTATTCAGCCATAAGAAGGAAACAAATCCTGCCATTTGCAACAACATGAATGGAGCTGGAGGATATTATGCTCAGTGAAATAAGCCAGGCAGAGAAAGACAAGTGCCAAATGATTTCACTAATTTGTGGAGTATAACAACCAAGCAAAACTAAAGGAACAAAACAGCAGCAGATGCAGAGACTCCAAGAAGGGACTAGAGGTTACCAAAGGGGAGGACTGGGGGAGAGCGGGTGGGGAGGGACGGAGAAGGGGTCTGAGGGGTATTATGATTGGTCTACACGGTGTGTATGGGGGGGTCACAGTGACTCTGAAGCATCTTACTACACTGATGAACAGTGAATTCAATGAGGTATGGGGGGGGACTTGATAATATGGGTGAATGTAGTAACCACATTGTTTTTCATGTGAAACCTTCAAAGAGTGTATGTCAGTGATATCTGAGTAAAAAAAAAAATGTCCCAGAGTAGAGTAAATTTGAGAAACAAATCCACAAGGAAGTGAAAAATTAGGAATTTGGTCCAAGAAAATAATCACAGATGAAAGCAAAAATTCAATTACAAGGAAGATCACCACAATGTCTCTACTGAATAGCAAAACACTGGCAAAAATTTACTTACAGACTAACAAGGGGATGATGAGATTATCATACTCATCCTAGAAAGAAAGAGGGATGCATAACATTCCCTGGCGTTTTAAGACACTCACGGATCCAGTCAGGTGGGGAAGGGGAACCTGTGACTACTGTGGCCAAAATGCCACCCATCTCACCTGTGCCTGCAGGTCTCCTCTACCTCCTTCAAGACGCAGCTCAGGAATCCCTTCTTCTGTGGTTCAAATCCTCCCAACAGCTCCTCCCTCCAGTAGAGGATGGCTGTGCAGGATATATCCCGTGCCAGGATCTCTTACCGAGAAGGCAAAAAGGAGCTAAAATAATTTCCTTTTGCCAGATTGTGACCTATCAGAGCTTCTCTAGTCCAGAGGAATGGCAACTTTTTATAATTCCCCCAAGGGAATACACATGGGCTATTAATGGCCCTTCCTCACTATTCCAGAGGAAGTCTACTCCCCACCTGCAGCACCAGCCACACTGTATAAAAAAATGTTTGCTGCCTTTTTCATTTTACCAACAGACTGTAAGCTCTGAGAGCCAGGGTGGGGATTTGGGAATTAGGCAGATCATGGCTCTCACATTTCCTCTAAGGACTGTATTCATGAGTTGACAGATGCTTATGAAAAGTCTGAGCACAAGGGAAGGGCTCAGAGTGGGTCATTTCTTGAATGATAAATAGTGAGTAGGAAAAAGAGTAAGTTCTGAGAGGGCAGTGGGCTGTTTGAGTGTATTCCTGTGGTCCCATCACCGATTATCCTGCGGTCCCATCACCGATTATCCGGTGGTCCTGTCACTGATTAGAAAGGGAGGAAATAGGAACCAGGCCTCAGTGTAGGACTCTTAAGCAGACAATTTTCAGAAGGAAATAAACATTACCACATCCTGAAAAGCAAGACTGTACTTTCAGCAAGAAAGGGAATACCAACTCACCAGTGACATGGCTTTAAGTTCAATTCCCATCACCACGTCTCTTCCCAGCTGCTCATCTGGAGAAGGGCTTTATCCTGAGGGGGCAGAGTGAGGGGAGCTGAGTAGCTGTAATAATCACAACCTAGAAACTCTCTGTCCTCGCTACCCCCTCACCTTCCTCTCCCCTGCCCATCCAGGCACTCACTGGGAGATCTATAATTTAGAGGGGGTTCCATTTTGCTCTGTGCTTTCGGGCTGTGCACAACTTCTCACAAAGCCCCCCCTTCATTAACAACATAGATGTACTGGGCATGCTGCATATATTACTACTCTGATTTAAACTTCACAATCTTCAGTGAAATGCAGAACAGTGTCACCATTTCACACAGGAAAGCACTTTTGCACAAGTCACATAGCTTGTAAGTGGAGCCCAGTCACCAAACTAGGTCTGCCCGGAATCTACACCCGAATTATTTGCTCAAGCAGACATCAGTATATAACAGAAGATAAAACCTTGTGCAACTAACCAGTCAAGATCGGTAAAGATTCTGAAACTTGGAAAAAGCCGCTTTCCCCAGAGAGCGATTAGCTTTCTTAAAACAAAGAATCCATGTGCCTTGTAGATAACTGACCAAAAAACTATCCGAAGACCCAGGCTCTCATTTTGCCTTGCGACAAACTAGTTTTGAAGAAGTTTCTTGTTCCCCTCTGGGCCAAATTTCTTCCATTAGGAAGAGGATAAAAGTACCTGGCGTAATTCTGCTTTCTTTTCTCCAAACTCCTCTGCTCTCTGAGTGGTATTGTGGCGGCACGAGCGAACTTTTGCAGAGCGCTTCTAAGGGCGGGTACCCCGCGTGGGGCTGGACAGGCACGGGCTCAGTTAATGCTTTCAAAACCTGTGAGGGATGTCTCCTCGTCAGAGAAGCTGGATCAGAAAGGTTAAGACAACCCGCTAAGCGCGGGCTTGGGAACCCGAACCCTGGCTGGCATTTAGCACGCGGCGGCACCCGGGGCTCTGCAGTCAGCCTGGGCTGATCTGGGTCCTGACTCCTCCGCCACCCGCGGTCACTCTTCCTCTTCTCCGCTTCCGTGTCCTCATCTGTGGAAGGAGGTAAGGCAGCTTCCCCTTCGTCACGTCGTGCGGTTTGGTGACACGCTGAGGTCTTAGAACTGGGCCTGGCCCCCCGCGGGAAATGCTGGCTAAGCTACCGCAGGCAGTGGACCAAGCAACGAGCAACGTGGCTGCGAGGCGCGCTTCCCCGCCCTCTCCGTGCGCGTCCGATGGGTGCGCGTGCGGGAGCCGGGGACGAGGGGGCATGGGAACGGTCTCGTCATTTACTGGGTGACGAGGCCACAGTACGGTCGGGACCCATGAGCACGTGCAGGGGGAGCTGCGAGCTCGCCTTCCTCCGTCCCACCCCAGTGATATCCGGGGCAGGATTCCGACAGGTCAAAAATTAACCGAGGTCCTCCTTGAGGAGCAGCGGCGCCCTCGGAGACAACGCTCGACGGGAATGCTCTCGGCCCCGGGTCCTGGAAGCACCCCCAAGTCCAGCGAGGGAAGTGCGGTTAGGGGACTCCGGGCCAAGTCAGGATCCCCCTTGAATCAGCCCCACGCTCTGACCCAAGGTGACCCCGCGATCTTTGGGCTCCCGGGGCCACCAGCCTCTGAGGCCAGGGCTTCCTCCTCCAGCAAGGGCGCCCCGAGAAGCCGCACACCCAAACCTCCATCTCTCGCAGTAGCCACATTCCACCCGTCGCTCTTACCGCTCCTCAGGCCGGGACCGCCCGGTCGTGTCGAGTTCCGCCCCCTCGCGGTGGGACGAGGAAGAAACGCTCCAGCCGCGCCGCCCCTACTGGTCACCCCACCGGGACCGCAGACATGCAGGGCGCACAGGACCCCGGGGTGTGCGCGGGGCGGCCTCCTTCGGGACGGCCTCCAGCTCTGGGCGGCGTAGGAGCCTTCATTCACGCCCACACCTTCAGGCACCACACGGTCGCCCGGGCTGCGGGGACGCGCGAGCACGCGCAGAAGCTCGCCGGGCCCCGTCGGTCACGCCTCGCCCCTGCACAGACTCGCCCGCACCTCCCCCCGTCTCGCACGCACCACGCACGGTCAGTCGCGCAGTCGCCAGGACACGCGGGAAACAGACCACTGACCCCGACCACGGCACCACCCAGCCCCGGCTTTCTCAGAACGCGACGGACTGGCTGTTTCCGCACTGTCCGTCCTCCCCGGAAGTGGGCGTGCTCTCCCGCCGCAACGGCCCCTGGGAAATGTAGTCTCGACAGCGACGGCACCGAGGCTGCCAGGCACGGTTCCTGTCCTTGCCAGGGGATCACTGTCCCCTGTACCCTGCGGGTGCCTCCTGGTCCGGCATGACCCTCTCAGCCCCAACTCTGGGTCCCAGAAGTACGAGCCGCCTCCGAGAAGCCCGCCAAGGCCCGGGGGCTTCCGGGAGCCGTCGCCCTCTCAGAGTGCGCAGGCGCTGCTGCCAGACTCAGAAAGCTGAAAGCCGGGTTTCAGGTGACCTCGCCTTCGCGGATTGGGTCGCAGGGGAGCGCCAGGCGCACGGGGCCCACCGAAAGCCAAAGGAAGTGGGCGGGGCCTGGGGGCGGGTCTAGGGATGGAACCCTCGGCGGGTAGGGTGGAGATCTGGACTTTGCTGGTGACTTTGCGACCCTGTGATTTGTGAGTGAGTTTGAGTGAGTGAGTGGGTGCGTGGGTGAGTCTGTGTGCGCGCGCATGTAAGCTATCTCACATAAATACGAGTCCTCTCTTGGATATGGTCTAGAGTCTACCGCGAGCCCATTTCATCTCTCTTTGAGGGTACCATGAAGACACATGGCATGTGAGTCACGTTTAGTATTGTATTCCCAGTGACTATAAGAGTGTTTGGCACATAGTAGGTATCCAGTTTAAAAAATTACTGTGTATGTACACCACAGAAATACAAAGAATTATGAGAGAATACTATGAAAAATTATATGCTAACAAACTGGATAAACTAGAAGAAATGGACAACTTTCTAGAAAAATCCAACCTTCCAAGGCTGACCCAGTAAGAAACAGAAAATCTGAATAGACCAATTACCAGCAAAGAAATTGAATTGGTAATCAAAAAACTACCTAAGAACAAAACCCCTGAACAAGATGGTTTCACTGCTGAATTATATCAGACATTTAGTGAAGACCTAATACCCATCCTCATTAAAGTTTCCCAAAAAGTAGAAGAGGGAATACTCCCAAACTCATTCTACGAGGCCAACATCACTCTAATACCTAAACCAGGCAAAGACACCAAAAAAAAAAAAAGAAAGAAAATTACAGAACAATATCCCTGATGAACATAGATGCAAAAATACTCAACAAAATATTAGCAAACCGAATTAAAAAATACATCAAAAAGATCATCCATCATGACCAAGTGGGATTCATCCCAGGGATGCAAGGATGGTACAACATTCGAAAATCCATCAACATCATCCACCACATCAACAAAAAGAACAAAAACCACATGATCATCTCCCCAGATGCTGAAGCATTTGACAAAATTCAACATCCACTCATGATAAAAACTCTCAACAAAATGGGTATAGAGGGCAAGTACCACAACATAATAAAGGCCATATATGACAAACCCACAGCCAATATTATACTTAACAGCAAGAAGCTGAAAACTTTTCCTTTAAGATCGGGAACAAGACAAGGATGCCCACTCTCCCCACTTTATTCAACATAGTTCTGGAGGTCCTAGCCACAGCAGTCAGACAACACAAAGAAATGAAAGGCATCCAGATCGTCAAAGAAGAACTCAAACTGTCCCTGTTTGCAGATGACATGATATTGTACATAAAAAAACCCTGAAGATTCCACTCCAAAACGATTAGATCTAATATCTGAATTCAGCAAAGTTGCAGGATACAACATTAATACACATAAATCTGTGGCATTCCTATACACTAACAATGAACTAGCAGAAAGAGAAATCAGGAAAACAATTCCATTCATAATCGCATCGAAAAGAATAAAATAACTAGGAATAAACCTAACCAAGGAAGTGAAAGACCTATACCCTGGAAACTACAAGACACTCTTAAGAGAAATTAAAAAGGACACTAAAAAAAAAAAAAAAAAAGGACACTAATAAATGGAAATTCATCCCAT
>JAQQAC010019400.1:18516035-18539018 GCA_029783875.1 Phataginus tricuspis | reverse complement strand
TAATTGAAGTATTTAGTCCATTTACATTTAATGTAGTTATTGATATGTTTGGGTTTAGGTTTATCGTTTTGCTATTTTTTTCTTTTAACCATCTGTTTTTAGTTTCTTTTGTCCTACTTTCCCGATTAAAATTAACTGAATATTTTAGAACTCCATTTTGATTAATTTATTGACTTTTTAGCTATAATTCTTTTCATTTAGTATATTTTAGATTGAGTGTATTTTAATGTTGCTCAGGGAATTATAATCTACATCTTTACCTTTCAGTGTACTTGAAGTTAATACTGTTCCCCTTCACATTAAATATAAGAAATTTGCATTGTTCTACTTTTGTCCCCATCACTTATGATATATATTACATGAACTTTGTAGTTTGTACTCCACAATACAGTGTTGTAATACTGACTATAGGAATTGTGTTTTAAGCCAAGTTTGTAAAAATTGAGAGAGACTGTTAGGTTTTTAAAAATTAACCCCCATACTTACTACTTCTGGTGCTCTTCATTCCTTGCTGAAGATCCAAGTTACTACCAAATATTTACCTCATGCTTGAGGAACTTTTTAGCATTTTTTTGTCATGTAGACTTGATGGCAACAAATTCATAACCTTTGTTTATCTAAAAATGTCTATTTTGCCTCTATTTTTGAAGGCCATTGTCTCTGAATACGGAATTCTAGGTTAAAAGGTTTTCTTCCACTCCCCACCCACCACCAGCACTTAAAAAAGTGTCATCTCAGTGTCCTCTGGCTTGTTTGTGATTATGAAAAGTTGGCCACTATTCATATCACTATTCCTGTCTCTAATGTATCTTTTTATTTGGCTATTTTCAGGATCTTCTTTTTTATCTTTAGTTTCAGCAAATTCATAATGATTTGCCCAAGTTTGGTTTTCTTCATATTTATCTGAGTGGGGTTTCATGACATTCTTGAATGTAGAAATATATATCTTTCACCAACTTGGGGAAATTTCTGGATATTATTCAAACAGGTTTCCTATTCTATCCTTTTTCCTCCCTTTTTGTAACTCCAGTTATGTGTGTGTTAGGCTTTTTGATATTATTACACAAGTCACTGAAGTATTTTCATTTTCTTTCAGTCCTTTCTCTGTATTTCAGATTAATGTATCTATATTCAACTTATCGCTTCTGCCACCTCCAATTTGCTGTAAAACCTATTCAGTAAATTTTTACTTTCAAGTATTGTATTTCTCATTTTTAGAAATCCCATTTCAAAATTACTTTTATTCACTTGCTGAAATTCCCATCTGCTCATTCATTAGTCCCACGCTTTCTTTTATATCCTTAATAATTATAATAGCAGCTTTAACATTCTTTGCTAACATCAATATCTGGGTTATCTCAGGACTGATCTCAGTTGCTTTCTCTTGAATATAGGTTATGTCCTCTTGTTTTTAAAATACATCTCATTTTTTGTAACCTAGATATCATGAACAATAAATACACTATAGAGAGACTGTTATGTTCCTGTGAAGAGTATCAACTTTTATTTCAGTAGGCAGTTCCTTGGTTGAACTCAATCTCCAAACTGTGTCCCCTGAGATAGCAGCTGAAGCCTTTATTCACTTCTTTTCAGCTTTAGCTGGGATGCTTGGTGTTTGTCCAATACTTGCATATAGCCAGAAATTCTGGATATTAGTGCTGGTGACGGCTTAAAGAAAAGTTAGGAAAGTATTAGAAACTGGAAAACAGGGGATTCTTGTTATGTGGTGACAGAAACTATAACAACCCTATTATATGCACTTAATGTGGGTAGAACTGAGTGATCTAGCTAAGAACTTTCACCAATGTGTTGAACAAACTGCCTGTTTTTCTCTCGCTGTTCATAGATGCAGAAGGAGAGATATAAATTTAGAGAAAGACTTCTAACAAGGAGCCAAGATCTGATGGTTTGGAAAGCCCATAGCCTTTGTAGATGACAGATGATGCTAAAACCAAGAAATCGCCTCCAGCCAAAGATAAAATCTGGGCACTCCTAGGAAATTGGTCTAGAGAAAAAACTAAAGGTATGACTGCAAAATATTTTGTTAGAGTGCCAGAAAGATCAAAGCTGATATCCCAGAATACTATTTAATCACACAAAGGCTCTGGAAAGAGACTGAGGGGAACCCTCACAGATACTCTAAGTGATAGGGCCTCTAAGAAGTCCAAACACATTCATGACAGTGGCTTTTGTCCAGTTGAAGGAACCTCAGTGAAATTTAAACAAACTCCAAGTTTTCAAGAGAATTGGCTGAGTAGACACCCTGCCAATTGGAGTGAAAGGGAGAGAGACAGTACAAAATGAAGAAACTACTGGATTCCCAGAATTTGAATGCCAGTAAGACTAGAAAACTATTGAGCAAACACATGGAAGAATGAAGAGTCGAGAGGGTGGAGAATTAGTCCCAGGACTTAAGGCCAAATCAAGTAATTTCTCTGGCCATATTTCAGAACTGTTAGGTACCAGCGACTTCACTCGGTTGTGGGTAGTGGAAGGCTGCCCTGGAAGGCAGGGGAAGCCGATAATGTCTTCATTTCTTCCAAAGGTCTACAGATCAAGAGGAGCTGGATTTAAGAAACTACACCTTGGGAACCTCATCAGTACTGGACCTGATTTACGTGACAAGATTCTTGACTTTGAGGAGCTGATGCTCTAATGAGACAAGACGTTGAGAGGGCCTTGAAAGTAGGGAGGTATTATGCACGTGGAAGGGACATGAGTCACTGAGGGCCAGAGGGGAGACGGTGGTGAGCAACCATTCAGATGGCTCCCAATGATCCTTCCTCCTGTTAGTTAAACCATTTGTTAATTCTTTCCTCTTGGAAGTGAGCTGGACCTAGTGAACCACTTCTAATTAATCAGACCCAGTGAGGGATGTCACTTGTAACATTAGTTACAAAGAGACTTCAGCTTCCCTCTGGGGTCTCCTCTCTTGCCTGCTCACTTTCAAGGGAGCCATCTACCATGTGGTGAGCTGCACACATGTAAAGGAATTGATTTGTACAGCCAAAGCCAGCAAGGACCTGAGGCCAATCAACAGTTTGTTATTTTTTCTTTTTCTCTTTTCTTTTATTATTTTTTTAAATTAAGGTATTATTGATATACACTCTTATGAAGGTTTCACATGAAAAAACAATGTGGTTACTACATTTACCCATATTACCAAGTCCCCACTCAAACCCCAATGCAGTCACTGTCCTCGGGTGTAGTAAGATTCCACAGATTCACTATTTGCCTTCTCTGTGCTACACTGTCTTCCCCGTGACCCCCCCACACCATGTGTACTAAACATAATACCCCAGAATCCCCATCTCCCACCCTCCCCGCCCACCCTCCCACACCCCTCCCCTTTGGTAACCTCTACTTCCTTCTTGGAGTCTCTGAGTCTGCTGCTATTTTTGTTCCTTCAGTATCACTTCGTTGTTATACTCCACAAATGAGGGAAATCATTTGGCACTTGCCTTTCTCCACCTGGCTTATTTCACTGAGCATAATATCCTCCAGCTCCATCCATGTTGTTGCAAATGGTAGGATTTGTTTCTTTCTTATGGCTGAATAGTATTCCATTGTGTATATGTAACACCTCTTCTTTATCCATTCATCTACTGATGGACACTTAGGTTGCTTCCATATCTTGGCTATTGTAAAAACTCCTGCGATAAACATAGGGGTGCATATGCCCTTTTGAATCTGAGAAGTTGTGTTCTTTGGGTAAGTTCCAAAGAGTGGGATTCCTGGGTCAAATGGTATTTCTATTTTTACTTCTTTGAAGAACCTCCATATTGCTTTCCACAATGGTTGAACTAGCTTACATTCCCACCAGCAGTGTAGGAGGGTTCCCCTTTCTCCACATCCTCGCCAGCATTTGTTGTTCTTAGTCTTTTGGATGCTGGCCATCCTTACTGGTGTGAGGTGATATCTCGTTGTGGTTTTAATCTGCATTTCTCTGATGATTAGTGATACGGAGTATATTTTCATTGTCTGTTGGCATCTGAATTTCCTCTTTGGAGAACGGTCTCTTCATATCCTCTGCCCATTTTTTAATTGGGTTATTTGATTTTTGGGTGTTGAGGCGTGTAAATTCTTTATATATTTTGGACGTTAACCCCTTGTCAGATGTGTCATTTACAAATATATTCTCCCATACTGTAGGATGCCTTTTTGTTCTGTTGATGGTGTCCTTTGTGGTACAGAAACTTTTTAGTTTGATGTAGTCCCATGAGTTCATTTTTGCTTTTGCTTCCTTTGCTCAAGGAGATGCGTTCAGTAAGAAGTTGCTCATGCTTATATTCAGGAGATTTTTGCCTATGTTGTCTTCTAAGACTTTTATGGTTTCATGACTTACATTCAGGTCCTTGATCCATTTCGAGTTTACTGTTGTGTATGGGTTAAACAGTAATCCAGTTTCATTCTCTTGCATGTAGCTGTCCAGTTTTGCCAACACCAGCTGTTGAAGAGGCTGTCATTTCCCCATTGTATGTCCATGGCTCCTTTATCATATATTAATTGACCATATATGCTTGGGTTTATATCAGGGCTCCTAGACTGTTCCATTGATCTATGGGTGTGTTCTTGTGCCAGTACCAAGTTGTCTCCAGTACTGTGGCTTTGTAGTACAGCTTGAAGTTGGGGAGCATAATCCCCCCAGCTTTATTCTTCCTTCTCAGGATTGCTTTGGCTGTTTGGGGTCTTTTGTGGTTCCATATGAATTTTAGAATGATTTTCTCTAGTTCATTGAAGAATGCTGTTGGTGTTTTGATAGGAATTGCACTGAATCGGTAGATTGATTTAGGCAGGATGGCCATTTTGACAATATTAATTCTTCCTATCCATTACCACAGTATGTGTTTCCATTTATTGGTATCTTCTTTAATTTCTCTCATGAGTGTCTTGTAGTTTTCAGAGTATAGATCTTCCACTTCCTTGGTTAGGTTTATTCCTAGGTATTTTATTCTTTTTGATCCAACTGTGAATGGAATTATTTTCCTGATTTCTCTTTCTGCTAGTTCATTGTTAATGTATAGGAATGCCACAGATTTCTGTGTATTAATTTTGTATCCCGCAACTTTGCTGAATTCAGATATTAGATCTAATCATTTTGGAGTGGATTCTTTAGGTTTTTTTATGTACAATATCATGTCATCTGCAAACAGGGACAGTTTAATTTCTTCCTTGCCAATCTGGATGCCTTTTATTTCTTTGTGTTGTCTGATTGCTGTGGCTAGGATCTCCAGCACTATGTTGAATAGAAGTGGGAATCCTCGTCTTGTTCCCGATCTTAAAGGAAAACTTTTCAGCTTCTCGCTGTTAAGTATAATGTTGGCTGTGGGTTTGTCATATATGGCCTTTATTATGTTGAGGTACTTGCCCTCTATACCCATTTTGTTGAGTGGTTTTATCATGTATGGATGTTGAATTTTGTCAAATGCTTTTCAGCATCTATGGAAATGATCATGTGGTTTCTGTCCTTCTTTTTGTTGATGTGGTGGATGATGTTGGTGGATTTTCGAATGCTGAACCATCCTTGTCTCACTGGAATAAATCCTACTTGATCATGATGGATGATCTTTTTGATGTATTTTTGAATTCAGTTTGCTAATATTTTGAGTATTTTTGCATCTGTGTTCATCAGGGATATTGGTCTGTAATTTTCTTTTTTTATGGTGTCTTTGCCTGGTTTTGGTATTAGAGTGATGCTGACCTCATAGAATGAGTTTGGAAGTATTCCCTCTTCTTCTACTCTTTGGAAAACTTTAAGGAGGATGGGCATTAGGTCTTCACTAAATGTTTGATAAAATTCAGCAGCAAAGCCATCTGGTCCAGGCATTTTGTTCTTAGGTAGGTTTTTGATTACCAGTTCAATCTCGTTGCTGGTAATTGGTCTGTTGATATTTTCTTTCTTTCTGGGTCAGCCTTCAAAGGTTGTATTTTTCTAGAAAGTTGTCCATTTCTTCTAGTTTATCCAGTTTGTTAACATATAATTTTTCATAGTATTCTCTCATAATTCTTTGTATTTCTGTGGTATCCGTCATGATTTTTCCTTTCTCATTTCTGATTCTGTTTATGTGAGTAGACTCTCTTTTTTTCTTGATAAATTTGGCTAGGGGTTTATCTATTTTATTTTCTCAAAGAACCAGCTCCTGCTTTCATTGATTCTTTCTATTGTTTTATTCTTCTCACTTTTATTTATTTCTTCTCTAATCTTTATTATGTCCCTCCTTCTACTGACTTTGGGCCTCATTTGTTCTTTTTTCTAGTTTCATTAATTGTGAGTTTAGACTGCTCATATGGGAGTGTTCTTATTTTCTGAGGTAGGCCTGTATTGCAATATATTTCCCTCTTAGCACGTCCTTCACTGCGTCCCATAGATTTTGCGGTGTTGAATTATTGTTGTCATTTGTCAACATATATTGCTTGATCTCTGTTTTTATTTGGTCATTGATCCATTGGTTATTTAGGAGCATGTTGTGAAGCCTCCATGCATTTGTGGGAGTTTTCATTTTCTTTGCATAATTTATTTCTAGTTTCATACCTTTGTGATCTGAGAAACTGGTTGGTACAATTTCAGACTTTTGAATTTACCGAGGCTCTTTTTGTTGACTAGCATATGATCTATTCTTGAAAATGTTCCATGTGCCCTTGAGAAGAATGTGTATTCTGCTGCTTTGGGCTGTAGAGTTCTGTAGATGTCTGTTAGGTCCATCTGTTCTATTGTGTTGTTCAGTGCCTCTGTCTACTTACTTATTTTCTGTCTAGTTGATCTGTCCTTCAGAGTGGGTGGAGTGTTGAAGTCTCCTAGAATGAATGCATTGCATTCTATTTCTCCTTTTAATTCTGTTTGTATTTGTTTCACATATGTAGGTGCTCCTGTGTTGGGTGCATAGATGTTTATAATGGTTATATCTTCTTGTTGGATTGACCCTTTTATCATTATGTAATGTCCTTCTTTGTCTCAACTTTCTTTGTTTTGAAGTCTATTTTGTCTGATACAAGTACTGCAACTCCTGCTTTTTTCTCCCTGTTAGTTGCATGAAGTATCTTTTTCCCTCCCTTCACTTTTAGTCTGTGTATGTCCGTGGGTTTAAAGTGAGTCTCTTGTAGGCAGCATATAGATGGGTCTTGTTTTTTATCCATTCAGTGATTCTATGTCTTTTTATTGGTGCATTCAGTCCATTTACATTTAGGGTGATTATCGATAGGTGTGTACTTATTGCCATTGCAGTCTTTAGATTCATGGTTACCAAAGGTTCAAGGTTAACTTCCTGACTATCTAAGAGTCGAACTTAACTGACTTAATATGCTATTACAAACACAATCTAAAGGTTCTTTTTTTTTCCTTCCTCCTTTTTCTTCCTCCTCCATTCTTTATATATTAGGTATCATATTCTGTACTCTTTGTCTATTCCTTGATTGACATTGGAGATAGTTATTTTAATTTTTGCATTTTCTTAGTAATTAGCTGTTATACTTTCTTTACTGTGGTTTTATTACCTCTGGTGACAGCTATTAAACTGTAGGAATTCTTCCATCTATAGCAGTCCCTCCAAAATACACTGTAGGGATGGTTTGTGGGAGGTAAATTCTCTCAGCTTTAGCTTATCTGGAAATTGTTTAATCCCTCCTTCAAATTTAAATGATAATCTTGCTGGATAAAGTATTCTTGGCTCTAGGCCCTTCTGCTTCTTTGCCTTAAATACATCATGCCACTCCCTTCTGGCCTGTAAGGTTTCTGTTGAGAAGTCTGATGATAGCCTCATGGGCTCTCCCTTGTATGTGAACTTATTTCTCTCTCTGGCTGCTTTTAGTAGTCTGTCCTTATCCTTGATCTTTGACATTTTAATTACTATATGTCTTGGTGTTGTCTTCCTTAGGTCCCTTATGTTGGGAGATCTGTTCATCTCCATGGCCTGAGAGACTATCTCCTTCCCCAGATTGGGGAAGTTTTCAGCAATCACCTCCTCAATGACACTTTCCCTTTTTCTCTCTATTCTTCTTCTGGTACTCCTATAATGCAAATATTGTTCCGTTTGGATTGGTCACACAGTTCTCTCAATATTCTTTCATTCTTAGAGATCCTTTTTTCTCTCTGTGCCTCAGCTTCTTTGTATTCCTCTTCTCTAGTTTCTATTTCATTTATCATCTCCTCCACTGTATACAATCTGCTTTTAATACCATCCATTGTGGTCTTCAACGACTGGATCTCCAACCAGAATTCATTCCTGAGTTCTTGAATATATTTCTGTGCCTCCATGAGCAGGTTAATGATTTTTATTTTGAACTCCCTTTCAGGAAGAGGTCAATGTCATTTAAATCTTTTGCAGTAGTGGTATTAATAATTTAACTCTGAACCAGATTCCTTTGGCGTTTCATATTTGTATATGGCACCTTCTAGTGCCAAGAAGCTCTACTCCCTGGAGCTGCTCAGCCCCTGAAGCAATGTCGGGGGTCGCAGGGGAGTGGTATTGGTGCTTGGGGGGAGGAAAGAGCTGTTTCCTGCTTCCCGGCTGCTATGCCTGTCCCCACTGCCAGAACCAAAGGGCTGAGCACACAGGTATAAGCCTCTATGCTTTGTGTGTATAGTTGCTGTAGACAGATCTTCCCTCTGGCTGGCTTAACACCAGGGTAGGGTTTGCCAGTTTGCGAGCCTGGTGGGGCTGGCTGGGAGAAAGATGCACTAGTCTGCCTGTCACAGAAGGGTTCCTTGGAGCTGTGTACCCAGCCAGGGAGCTGGAGCACCTGAGGATCATCTAAGGAGGATGATTTGTTTCTCCTCCTTAAATATGAGAGTCTATATGGCAAAGCTCCCAACCTGCTGGGCAGAGTGCACCTGGACAATTTTGTCTACCTGTCCTCTCTCCTGAGCAGCAAGCTCTGTGCAATCCTTGCCCCTCTAGCAGCCCTCTTGCTATGGGCTTCCTTGTTAGGAAGTCTCTCAGACTGCCCGCCTTTCTTCTGTCCCAGAGCAGCCGGATATGGATCCCTGCTTTCCACAAGTGGCTGGAATCTCAGTCTCTCCAGGAATACTGCCTCTCTTAGCTTTCCAAACTCATAATCACTAGAGTTTCATGCAAGCACCATGAATTGTAGGTTTGTTCTCTAAGAGCAGATCTCTGGAGTTAGGCACTCAGCAGTCCCAGGCCTCCACTCCCTCCCTGCTCTGTTTCTCTTCCCCCTGTTGGTGAGCTGGGGTGGGGGAAGGGCTTGGGTTCCACCAGGCCACAGCTTTGGTACGTTACCCTGTTCTGTGCAGTCTGCTCTTTTCTCTGGGTGTATGCAGTCTGGCACAGTCCTCTTTCCTGTTACTCTTTCAGGATTAGTTGTATTAATTATATTTTCATATTATATGCATTTTTAGGAGGAAGGCTGTGTCTCACCTCTCACGCCGCCATCTTTAATCCTGTCCAATCAACAGTTTAAATGAGTTTGGAAGATGATTCTCCTCCAATAAAGGCTTCAGATGACTGTGGCACTGGCCAATATGTTATAGCAGCTTTGTGCGAGACCCTGGGAGCCAGGGGCCTGCCTGGATTCCATGCCAGAAGAATTTAGGTAAAAATCATGAGATAATAAATGTATATTTGTTTTATGCCATTAAGGTTTAGGGCTTTGACTTGCACAATAGCTAATAAACATACCACAGCTCTGACTCTGATTCAGTCATTTAAAATAGGAATGCTATCAGTAGCCAAAGACACCATATTAATTAGAATTACAGTTGCTGCTATCATGATTAAAATCCAAGTGTAATTACCTTAACACGTATGTTTATTTTGCATTCACACAATTCATTGGTGGTGTTTCTGGGTGACTGATGGTCTTCCTCCAAATAGTAGTTTAAGGGCCAAGAGTTCTTCCATCTTCCAGTCTTGCCATGCTATACTAAGATTCTTCCTCCAGCTGGACAGTACATCCTCTTGATAACCAAGCCCCAAGTGACATACATTACTCCTATTAAAACCACTTTGAAAAGAATTAATAGCCACAACTGGGAACAATATGGCCGAGTAAAGTAGGCTGTGCCTGGGGAGTCACATTCCAGAATCAATTCCAGGTAATAGAAAAGGAAGCACCAACGTTGGCACTCATCTAGTCACATCGTAGATGTCACTGACAAATACATACCCAGGACCCATGGGAAACCACCAGAGTATGAATTTGTGGGCACTGGACCTGCTGTAAGCTACACTAGATAAAAATTCCCTCATGAACTGTCACTCTGCATAAGTGCACTGTCTTAGGAAGTCCAGTGGAAACATTCCTAGTGATTTTAGTTACAGTCACTCAAGAGCAGTCAGTCTCCTTTGTATTTACTCAAGTCAATGTGGACTTGGAGGTCATGCGATGGAGTGTTTTTAATTAAAACCCTCGTTTCAATCCTGGGGATCAATTATTAAATATAGTGGAAATGTCAGATATGAGAACATTGTTGGAGTTCTGAAGTTTATTGTGACCATATCAGTCTCTTCTCATGGTTAACCATTGCTCTCGCATCCAGCTCCTAGGCATGCCATGCCGTGACTCACTACACAGGATATTCCCAGATGCAATCACTGTCACGAGCAGTCCCCTTACTTAAAGGAAGAGTGGTAAGGAAAAGTTCAAGATGCTTGTGTCAAAAGAATATGGAAAAGCTACACAGAAAGGCTTCCTGACAAAGGAAAAGATGAGTCAGGAGCATAGACATAAATGACCCAATTCAGCATTAGAAAGTCTTGAATTCCTTCAAGTCCTTATATATGATGCAAAGTAATTTCTAGCCCTTGAAATACATTTCCAAAAACATTTCTCAGAGTTTTTATGGTATAATTAGTAAAGGATACTAAATATTTCTGAATGAGATTAATCTCTATCTTTCTGTATGTCACACTAGAGGTCACATTAAATTCCGATTTTGGTTACTAAGAAATAACGGTGGGACTAGAAGAGCAGACTCAGTTTTCAAGTAAGAGTTTTCTATCCCAAGAGAGTTATGGCAAGGAGAATTAGCAGGGAGGTCTCCTAAGATTTTAAGTTTTTAGGTTTCTTAACTTTTCTAAGATGCTTGAATCCTTCATGATAGCCCCACACCAATAATATGGATTGAAATCTTCCCCAATACTTAAATTTCACTAAAGAGAAGAGGCGAGGTTAGGAATTCAGCCTTTCTTGTCGCTCAGCAACTAACTGCATCTACCGTTGCACTTGGCTTTCCCCATCGCAGCCCCACAGGTAGAGGCAGTAGAAGAGGATTCCCAATGCAATTAAAAAAAAAAAGGCCCTGATTTCACTTTCTTGCCTAAGGTCAGAATTTCAAGTGGTCTTTTACCTTTAAGTTCATTTAAACAAGCATCAGATAGACTTTTGCAAGTGGCACTCCATTGGTTTTTATTAAAAGCTGTCCAGCACCTACTGCACGAAGGGCTTAGGATCCTGCCAGGTCATGAGGCTCCTTTCCTAATACAAACCAGGGCTGCAGGTC
Source organism: Phataginus tricuspis (assembly GCA_029783875.1). Classification (NCBI taxonomy): domain Eukaryota; kingdom Metazoa; phylum Chordata; class Mammalia; order Pholidota; family Manidae; genus Phataginus; species Phataginus tricuspis. The sequence goes on along the minus strand of JAQQAC010019400.1, from coordinate 18,527,560 downwards.
TCTCTGCCTGTCAGTCCCATTCGGTAACCAACCCTTATCCCGCGGCCACAGTCTGACAGTCACCCTCCAGCATCAGTTCCTATAGGGGCCGGCTTTCTTCAGTCAAAAACAAAGGGATGATTCACTTGAAATGTGAAGTTAAAGATTGTAAGAGTCCCTCACAGATTTAAAGAACTAAACCAAACTAGGATGTAAGAAGCAGGAATCATTTTAATGGATTAGAGTGATAGGCAGAGATGCAGAAATCTTCAGGTCGCAGCCAAAGGGTGACTCGACTGCGGCTACGGCCGGTCCGGGAGTGGCGCCCCACAGACGTGGCCGGCGAGGGCCCTAACCGATTAAAATGAACACTGACCGAAAGAAAACATCAGCCTTAACACTTAAACTTAAAGCTTAACACTCACTTAAAGCTGGATATTGGCTTTGCTCCTGTCCCTGCGTCTACAATCAAAAGACGAAGAATGACAAATCTGATTGGCTTAACTGTAACCACGTATAACCAAACGGCAGCTCGCCAAAACGACACGGAATGAAGAAAGGGAAAGAAAGTGCCAGCAGAGTTAGGAAAAGTGTTTGTGTGAAAGACAAAAACTGATTTCAACCTACACGCTGAAAAAAATATGTACATATATACCCACACGCAAATATATACACATATATTCAATATTAATTTTGATTTTTATGACTACAAGATCATTTTATATGAAAGGTTCTGCAAGTCACGTATTTTTAACATATGGTGGACGGACAACTCTCCATAGAAGCATACATACAGCTTAACGTCTCTCTAACTGGACCATACAGGATTGAATAAGCACAATTTAATCCATCTGCTTGGCAGAACACTGAAAATCTATTTGTCATAACTTAAACAATTCTGCAATAAACATTATTTACATCTACCTTTTCATTCCAAAGGTATAAAATTCCTAGGTCTAGAATTACTCTTTTGAAAGGAAGATACATTTATAATGTTGATAGAGCATGGTATACTGCCACCCAAAAGGGCACTAGACACATTTACATTGCTAATGAACAAGTACCTGTTTTCCCACACTGATACCAGTACTGGGTTTTATCCAAATCTTAGATTTTACTCCGAGAGCCAAGAAAATTAACTTTTAATTTTCTGATTAGTGAGGTTAAGAACTTCACAAATTATTTATTCATTTAAACTCTTCAACTGTGACACACCTGTTTGTACACACTGCTGTGTGCATAATGCACTTTGTTCCTAAATGACATATTCTTTCATGTAAGCCGTATATGTATTTTCTGTCAATTGTCTTTTATATCTTTTCAGTGCCTCTCACCACGCTGAAGTTTTAAATCTTTGTGTAGGCTAACTTACTCTCTTCCAAATGTCTTCTGGGACTCCACGTCCTACTCAGGAAAGCCTTCCATTTTTCCATGTTTGCCTCTTACCTATTATTTCAGAGATGTTAAAATACAATTGTATTATAATGCTCTTTTTTTGGGGGGGGAGTGAATAACCAATTATCAAAATATCATTTCCCCAATAATGAAAACCCAACCTTATCACCAAATCGAACATACGAAATCTCAAATGCAAAGAAATTTCAAAATGTCCTAGTCCAACAATGTCCTGCTGCACTGGTTGAATTATTTTTCCTTACATTACTTCAACAAAAACTGTCTAAGTAAGCATATTCTACTGGGACTTGTGATGACAAATGATAAACATTTTCATAGCACTGTATACTTCATCGGGAAAAATAGGTTCCTTTTATTGACATATTTTCTATTGTTTAATACAATTCAATAATTTTCCTTCACCTCTATTCATAAACTGCTTTATCGTTTTTGTTTTTGATCTGAGTTGTATTGCCTTCATAGGAATAATCAGAACTCTGCATCTTCTCTATACCAAAGCAGGGGTTGGCAAACTGTTTCTGTAAAAGGGTAGAGAGCACATATTCGGTTGTTTGGGCCACACTGCCGCTGTTGCATGAAAGCACCTATAGGCAATATGCAAATGAGTGTGGCTGTGAACCAATAAAAACTTTAGTTGGGTGCAAATTTAATATGATTTCATGTTGTCATAAAATAGTTCAATTCACCTGTTCAACCATTTAAAATTTTTGTAAAAATTAATAGTGACTCTATAGCATCTCACTACGCTGATGGACAGTGACGGTAATGGGGTATGTGGGGGGGACTTGGTAATGGGGGGAGTCTAGTAACCACAATGTTGCTGATGTACTTTGTATATTAATGATACCAAAATAAAACATAATAAAAAATAAAAAATAAATGAAATTTTTGTAAAAATTGACATCATGGGCCATACAAAACACAGTGAAACTTTGGCCACAAGTTACAGTTTACTGACAACGATTCTAGATCAACTTACCTTAAGGTGAACTGCCCTTGAAAGCTTAACAGAATTTATTCATAAGTTCAGGTGACAATAAATAGCAAATCTTGCCACATTTTTCAATTCTTAAGTAACATGTCAGTAGTTGTGACTTTATGCATATAAATCTTGCCTTTTTCTGATTGTTTTGGTTCTTTTGTTGCAGGTGACCTACTCACCCACGTTCTCTACACAGTTTCTAAGACTGTCAGATGTACAGGAAAGGTGAATTTTCTCACCAACAAGGTCTTATCGTCTTGTGTACACAGATGAAATGGAGAGCCACACCACCATGGAATCAAGTTTTAAACCAACATTGGCTAAATTTGTATCTACTTTGAAACTTCTGTTCCTGATGTAAACTGGTTTCTCCTAATCTCACTGTATGCATCATTTTTATTCAGAACTGGCTATGGTAACTTCGATGTCCCCAAATAATGTTTTTAAAAGAGCTAAAATTAACCAGTGACTTAGTCTGGACCAGGTATGGTGCTAAGCACATCTTATCTGTTCACCAGTTTAAGAGACTGCAATACAAGGTTTTACACAGAAACAAATGAATTACTTAAACTTAAAAAAAAAAATCAATCTGACCCCAATGTGAAGAACTTGTAAAGTACAAATAACACAAAACAAAAAGAGCTGAGAGACCAGTTTTTCAACTAATAGACTAGCTGAAATAATGATGTTGAGACTATGGTGATGGGAGTGAGGATGGATTCCAGAGAAATTTGGGAAAAAGACCCACAGGACTTGATGTAGATGGTAAAGAAGGGCGGGCTGATGACTCTCCAGTATGAATTCTCTGATGAGCAAAGTGTGTCGTCTGTCTGAAGACTTTTCTGCTTTTCTTATAGTTATAGGATCTCTCTCCAGTATGGACCCTTTTATGTTGATTGAGGTGTCCAATTTGGATGAAGGTTTTCCTACACTCCTTGCATTCATAGGGTTTCTTTCCAGAATGAATTCTCTGATGAACACTAAGGGACTGACGATGGCTGAAGGCTTTGCCACACACGCTACATTCATAAGGCTTCTCTCCAGTATGACTTCTGCGATGACAAATAAGGGAGGATTTTGTCTTGAATGCCTTCCCACATTCAATACATTCGTAAGGTCTTTGGCCAGTGTGAAGCCTCTGATGTTGAGTACAGGATGAGTTATCACCAAAGGCCTTCCCGCATTCGATACATTTATAGGGTTTCTCCCCAGTATGAACTCTCTGATGTTGAATAAGGTGTGTGGTTTGGCTGAAGGCTTTACCACATTCCTTACACTCATATGGTTTTTCTCCTGTATGAGTTTTCTGATGCTGTGCAAGGTGAGCCTTCTGGGTGAAGGCTTTGCTACAAACGTTACATTCATAGGGCTTCTCTCCAGTATGAATTCTCTGATGAGTGGCCAGCTGTGAACTGATGCTAAAGGATTTACCACATTCCCCACATTCAAACGGTTTCTCTCCAGTATGGATTCTCAAATGACTAGCAAGGTGTATATTCTGCCGAAAAGCTTTCCCACATTCTTTACATTTAAATGGCTTTTCTCCAGAATGTACTCTTTGATGTTGAGTGAGTGATGCATGATGGCTGAAGGCTTTTCTACAAACATCACATTCATATGGTTTTTCTCCAGTATGAATCCTTTGATGTACAGTGAGGGATGAGCCATACCTAAAGGATTTGTCACATACATCACATTTGTAGGGTTTCTCTCCAGTATGAATTCTCCTATGTTGATTAAGTCCTATATGATCACTGAAGGCTTTCCCACAATCAATGCAATCAAAGGGTTTCTCTCCAGTGTGATAATATCGCCAGTGACGAATAAGAGATGTGTTCTGTATGAAGGCTTTCCCACAGTCAATACATTCATACGGCTTCTTGCCAGTGTGACATCTTTGATGCCTAGCAAATGATGAACCATCACTGAAAGCCTTTCCACATTCGTTACATTTGTAGGGCTTCTCTCCAGTATGAATTCTCTGATGAACGGTAAGGGATGAGCTCTGGGTGAAGGTTTTCTTACATTCATTACATTTGAAAAGTTTTTTTCCTGCATAGATTCCTGTATGTTTTATTACCAGTGGATTTTGGGGGAAACTTGTCTTAACTGAGTCATGATTATGAACTCTCTCTTCTGAAATGTCCAAATGGAACCATCTTCCAGGTTTTTTATATATATGCTCTCTTTCCTTAGAGAGGGTTTTGTTATGAATGATTGTTTCTTGCCTGAATTGTGTTTCCTGACTTACCAGCTTCCTTTCAAACACCCACTCAGAATCCCAGTTTTCTCTGAAAACAGAACACTCCAAGTTAGTATTTGAAGCAAATGAATCCTGTTTTGGAAAGAATTTCTGGGTCTCATGTGTAGATGGTTGGCCTGAAAGATATAAAAACAACAATAATTCCTTTATCATGTTAGAAAAAAAGGAATCTGCTAAAAAGAATATTGTGAATGAATTCACTAATTGGTGAATTAAGACCTAATTAAACCACAAAAAAATTATGCACCTCTAAAACATATAGACATGCAGTCTATAATATATGTGAGAAGACCCCAGACTGAATTCATACAGGAACCTAACAGATGTGAGCCGGAAAACAATTATTAAATGTATGTGGAATCAGTTCCATGTCGAAGAGTAAATAAAATAGTTCTGCAATCACATCACCTAAAAATACAGGCCATGACATTCATGGCCTTTAACCTCTCTCACACCATCTGTCCTGCTCCAATGTCAGAGCATTCATCACATCACAAAAGTTGTTCCAAAAAGTTTGCCAAAGCACAAAGACAATGCATTCTGTAGCACCCATGAGGATCATCTGAGAGCCTGGCCATTCCCCTACAACCAGAAAATGGTGTTTCTGTTAGCCATATCTTATTTAATTTCAAAACTTACACTGCAATTGATAGCTGAAGCTCGGTGGCCACATAAAGTCCGTTTACATTTACCTGCTTGCCTCCACTAGATGGACAAAATCCTCACTTCTTTGGCCACTTATTAGTGGATAGGGCCTTGCAATTTAATTTCTCATTTTGAGGAGATTTTTTGCATACAGATGGTGAGTGCTAATATTGTATTTAATTACATCACATACACTACTGAACACGTATATGTCTTATCTCAGACTCTCAGCTTACAAGGAGGACTGAATATTTCTGAAATCCTTTTGCTGGATTACTTAGCATGGACCAAAAATGTGTGCGTGTATAGTTAAAACTCAGTAAATATATGTAGATGAAAGTGGGATTGGGGAGATGATGCACAGTTAAATGTTGGTTTCAAAAAAGGGAAAATAAAGCCTTTGTCTAATGATAGGTAAACAGTGAGAGCTTTCCCTCTCAGATCACTTCTATTTAATGCTGTCCTAGAAGTTCTAGCCAGAGCAGTTAGAAGTAGAAATAAAAGTCATTCAAATTAGAAAGGGAGAAGCCATATTTGCAGATGATATGATCCCATATGTAGAAACACCCTAAAACATCCACAAGGATTAGAATAAATCAATTCATCAAAATTGTGGGATACAAGATGAACACACAAAAATCGGTTGTATTTCGATGCGCTAAGAATCAACAATCTGAAAAGGAAATTACGGAAACAATTTCATGAAAAATGACATTGGAAAAACAAGTTATTTAGGAATAAATTTGCCCAAGGAGGTGCAAGATCTTAGGCTACAAATTACAAAATGAGTGCAGTGAAGACCTAAATAAATGGACATTCTGTGTTCATGGATAGGAAGAGAGCAGAAAAGAACTAAGTAAGTTACAGAAGTAAGACCAAACAAATGTGTTACATAGTTCAAGTGGGAATAATACATCTATTAATAACAGAAAAAACTATGAAACAAAGTGAATGCCTCTAAATGTCAGCAAAGTGAATGCCTCTGTTAACGAAGACACCGCCCAACTTAATCTACTGTATATAAACATCATGTGCAAACTCAGACCACACAAACTAGGATCAAAATGTATCACATTTATAAAAAAGCATTTATACTCATGCCATATAAAGGGAAGGAAATATGACCCCATAGAAATGTGGATGGGGACCATAAAGGCATCATTAACAGAATATGAACGTAAAGGGACTTAAACGACATATATTCTCAACATTACAAGTAGCCAGGGTAATGATGAGCAAAAAAAATACCAGTTTTCACCCAAGAGCTTAGCAATAATTTAAAAAAATACAAAATACTCACTACTGGGGAAGTAGGTATAGCACTATACCCATGAAACTTAAAAAAAAAGTATACTTTGATCATGCAAGAGATATGTACAAACCAAACCATTATTTATTATAGGTAAAAACTGGAAAAGACCTAAATGTTCAAATGTCCTCAACGGTAAATCAGTTAAGCAACTTATGGAATGTGTGTACTAGACTGCCAGTAAAAAAATGAAGTGAACTGTACGTATCAAGTGTCTAAGGCCACAAATAGAGGAACTCACAAAAGAAATAATCGTACATATCACAATATTAAAGCACCTAATTAAAACAATTCATAACCACATGTGAAAAATAGTTTAAGACAATACATCAAAGAATTAGTATGTTTATATTAAAAAATCACTGAGATTGTTAAGAAAACATTAAGACATGAATAGAGAAATGTTATAAATGAGGGACACCTTGCAAAAAGATAAAGATAATGACCAAAAGTAGGGAAAGTATTTAACCTCTTTGACAATTAAGAAAAATAACTTTAGGCTACAATCCTTCATACCAATAAACATTTTCATCAAAATATACAACACATCTAATCACCTAGTCATTACTAGAGTTGCTAAAAGCAAACAAAGCTTTCAGAACCTAGCAGATGGAAAACACCTGTACGCGTGACCGAATGATCTTCCCTACGACCCGGAAAATGGGAAAATGCGTTCATCATGCCGGGAAGGGATCGAAAGTTGCCTTGTTGCCATATTGTAATTATATGGGTCAGAATTTTCTATTATTTTTCCAAATAGGATAAGGATACATTTTCTACCAACCATTGTTTTCTTAAGAAATTTCTTTTCCTTTCCTCATGTATCAAAAGAGGAAGAGACCTCCACGTACATCTTCTTGCAGTGTGACGTCTGCCACCCTGTACCACTGAAACAAGGAAGCTCCTGGGAAGCCTGTCACCTGTGTTACACACCTACTAAAATTTTGCAAACTCTATTTCATGCAAGTCATCCATGAATGTGTCTTCTGCCCTCCATTAGAGTAATTACTGACAATTACAACATATGTGTGAATTACTTTCTCCAATTGCCTGCTAGTGGCAAGCAGAGTGGGTCCCTCAAGTCATTCTCGATTTGTGGTTCTTACAGGAACAGATGTGTAATGCAGTGGGTGGGCCATCTGATCGTGGGGCAGAAAGCCTCTGGGAGACCCCTCCAAGTACATGGGGGTCAGGACAAGGTCACTGAAGGAACTGAGCAGCACGTGTGGGGGGCTCAGAATAGGAGAGGAGCCTCAGGGAATGACTCAACACTCGGGAGAAGGCAGCAGAGGAGGAAAGAGAGTGACTGGAAATCCCAGAGCTTGGTCTGCTCTAGATCTGGACGGAGGACCCGGTGGTTTTGCTGAGGACTCAGCCTCACGGGCAGAAGCTGCACTCCAGCCTGTTGTGGCACCTCTGCCCCGGCCAGCCGCTGGCCTCTCCTCGCCACCCAGGGCTCCTTGCCTCACTCCGTACAGACCAAACCTGGCTCAGAAACAACATCCTGCGTGCAGGAGAGACATGGGGTGTGGTAAGACACGTGACATCCTTAAACTGAGAACGAGGCCCTTGGTTTCAACAGAGAAGGGCCTTACCCGAAGAGGCGGAAGGGAAGTGGGCAGTATCTGCAAGGCGTCCCGGATGACACCAGCCATAAGGAAGGTACCAACGGCAGACCCTCCAAGTGTCAGATTCTTTCCTTGGGAACCGCCACACGAGTCCAGCCCAAGGTTTAGGAGGCCCTCCATGCCCCGTGATTCAAAACTGAGGAGTGAAAACGGTGGCCCCTACAGACAGGTTCAGATATGGGGGACATGCTTACCTGCTGAAGCCGGGTCCCGAGCGCTCTCCCACACGGCACTCTCACACGGACTCTTCCCTCCGGGGCCCAGGTGCCGTGCGAAGCCCAGGGCCATACTCGTGAGGGTCACCAAGCCCTGAAATGGCACAAACACATTTCTGGATCAAATCACGCTGGTGAACCTGCCACAGCACCGGGGGCGGGGGGCTGTGTCTACACACTGTGAAGAGGTGCTGGGAATTCTCACTTCAGTTCTGAGTGACCCACATCACATAATGGGCAGCCCTGTTACACGGTACATGTTCGGGAAAAGAGAGAAAAATAAGAGAATCTGTTTCTACGGTGGAGAACTGGTCATTTTCTAAGGGGGATGAACGTACACAGTGTGAATCTCCTAATGCTGATCGAAGGGTCCCCCACCTTCAGTGCACATTGTTCAACAAGCCTGCAGGTTCTTCTCATGCAACATCTTTGATGAAAATGGGGCTGAGATCATGCTCAAAGTTTTCACAGTCATCACATGCTAAATGTTTCTGATTAAGCAGACGTGTTTATGATTCACTAGAACTGAATTTCCCTGCTTTTCTTGTGTGTATCAAGACCGTGTAGTCTTTGTTCTGCGGGAAACTGTCTACAACCAGCGCTGTATTCACACAGAAACTTCTCCCAAGCTTACTGCAGTCATGGTCTCTTTCCTCATGAAGGGTTCCTTTGGGGAGGATACTGCCTTGGCTGACGCGTACTCCTGACTCCCCGGCTGCCTCTCGAACAGAGCATCAAATCCCCCTAAGACGGGGCACTCCGGGCTGTGGCTCGGGGGTCTTGCCACCATCAGTGCCTGTCCTAGCTTCTCCTCACACGAGGCCTCTGGAGGCAACTCCTTGGTCTCTGGTACAGCCTTCAAGTCTGAAAGATATTGAAAAAGTGAGTTTCTCTCTTATTATGTATTAGTATGAAGAAAACTTCCAAAATGTAACCAAATGAATTAATATCCATAAAAAAACATGTTTTGAAAGCTTTTTTATATGACTGACCAACCTTCCATCCCCTGGTTTGTGTAGTTTAGTTCTAAAGGATACAATATGAGCTTTCTCACCTGCACAGTCATCACACGTTTAGTCTGGCAAAAGAGACTGCAGAGCCCGACCCAAGACCACTCACCAGCGCTTGAATCTAACATGAAATGCGGCCAATACAGACAAAGAGGGAGGGAAGGTACAGGAGAAAACGTTCATATGATCCTTATTTCAGCATTAAGTAAAACTCACTTTGACTCTTCATCTTGAAAAAAGTTTCTTCTCTAGCTCTCTCTCTTTTTTTTTAACAGTGCCTCCTTTTTTTATTACACAGTTAACTAACAAAAGTTCAGATGCTGGCCTTAAAAGTACAAGTCTTCATGGTCAGCTAGAACCTCAGCAAGAGATGAAGGGTTGGGAGAAGGAAGAAAACCAATTTTGTTGCATAAAACTAGTGGGAAACGTTCACAAAACACCCTTCTAGTGCTCTTGCCCCGTGCTCATGACCCATGTGAGTCACCGCAGCTTAGAACTGTGAGCAACCTGTCCTGCCCCATCAAGAAAAACTTTTCCTTTCAAGTATGATTTGACATAAGAGGTCTTACAAGGTCTCGGTCCTTTAGAAACTGCTGCCACCACTCCCACAGGAACCTCCAAACCAAACCCCTGAGTCCTTGTCTTACTTTATTAATTTGTTGTTGCAGAAATAATGCTGTGGCTGAAATCTCTGTATGCCCACATGCTATAACAGCATCACAATATCTTTGAGAATATTCCATTAAATCTGAAACAGGGTTCTTTTCTTCTGAGAGCCGATGCCCCCACTGCCTGCTGCCTGTCCACACGGGGAAGTCCGTGTGCGGCCCAACCCACTCACCTCTCACCCACCAATCTCTTTTTCCTAATGCAAATGTTTCTGAAAGAGAGGCTCTGCTCTAATTCTGTTTCCCCGCCTTGAAACTGGGAGCGATCTTCTTTCTTCCTCCGAAGTCCCTAACTCCCACTTAGCCTACAGAGGTCCGCATTTCCATGTCCTTTAAGTTATGCACGATATGAACATAACCCCGTGAGACAGTTAATTCTTCAGCGGCAGAGCTCCCCCCCCACCCCACCCCCGCCAGCGCCTGAAGGCCTTACTCAAGGCTGACTCTCAGTAAAAGAACCCCACAAATGAAATGCTCATTTATCAGACAGAAATGAGGCAGTAAAAACAACACAGGATCAGTCAAAGATTTTTTTAAAGAGCAGAGATGACTCCGTAAGTCTGAATGATAAAGGATCTGGGAAAAAGTGGGACCCAGAGTGGAGGGGAGGCCCTGAGAGAGGAGAGGAGGCGCATGCGCAAGCGGCTGCTCCCACTGCAGGCACGGAGGCTCGGGGAGAGCGTGCTGACGACCCGCAGGCCCGAGGCCTGGGCGTGCCTGGCCGTGGCTTCACCCCACCCGTGTGCCCTGGCTCACCTGGGCGCTGGCCTCTCGCCGGCTTCCTCTTCACTGTCCAGGGCTCCTTCTTCTGTTCCAATGAGGAGATCATTTCAGGCTTAGAAATGCAGAGTCCTAAATACACACGAAACAGGAGGTGGTCACGCTGTGGGGTCTGTCCAGCCTCGAGGCAGCCCCCGTGGCTGGCCGGCAGAAGGGTAGTGCGGGGCCCGGGGCTCCCGGGGTGGGGGACGTCTGTGTGATGAGGTGGGGGCGGTGGCGGGCGGGCAGGCCCTCACCCAGCGATGCCAGGCTCCTGTAGTTCTCCAGCATCACGCTCCGGTACAGAGTCCTCTGAGCGGCACTCAGCCACTCCCACTCCTCCGGGGAGAATTCCACGGCCACATCCCCAAATGTCACCAAGCTCTGCAAGGACAAAACCATGTTCTCGCTCAGCTGGTACTCATGCCCCACACTGCTGGGGGCTGTCATGGACTGAACTGTGTGCCCCACGTGCATGTGTTCAAGTCCTACCTCCCAGAACCTCAGAATGTGACCGTATTTGGAGAGAGGGCCTTCAAAGGCATAATTAAAAGGTAAATGAAGTCATACGGTTGAATGAAGTCACTAATCCAATATGACTGGTGTCCTTATCAGAGGAAGAGACCCGGGATGTGTGCGCACAGAGGAGAG
>JAQQAC010019400.1:18494077-18515535 GCA_029783875.1 Phataginus tricuspis | reverse complement strand
CATTCCTTACATTCATAGGGCTTCTCCCCAGTATGAATTCTCTGATGCTGAGCAAGGTGAGCAGGCTGGCTGAAGGCTTTTCTACATTCCTTACATTTATAGGGTTTTTCTCCAGTATGAATTCTTTGATGTTGAATAAGGTGTACATTTTGGCTGAATGCTTTCCTGCATTCTTTACATTCAAAGAGCTTCTCTCCAGTATGTATTCTGTGATGTTGATTAAGGTGTTGACTCTGGTTGAAGGCCTTCCCACATTCTTTACATTCATACGGTTTTTCTCCAGTATGAATTCTCTGATGAACAGTAAGGGATGAGCTCTGAGTGAAAGTTTTGTCACACTCATTACATTTAAAAAGTTTCTTTCCTGTGTAGACTTTCTTGTGTTTTATTATCATGGAATTTTTGGAAAAGCTTTCCTTATCTGACCTGTGGTTATAAGTATTTTCTTGGACATTGTCTAGATGGATAAATTTCCCAGCTTTGTTATGCTTGTGGTCTACTTCCTCAGTTAGGGTTTCTTTAGGAATGACTATGTCTTGCTTGATAAATGTCTGTTGACTTACCAGCTGCCTCTCAAAAATATCTTCACATTTCCAGTTTTCTCTGAAAGTAGAACACTCAAGTCCATACCTTGTAATTCTCTTCATTAACACATCATCATACACAAACTGCTCCTGGGATAATCTTTGTGTCTCAAATATAGATTCCCAATCTGAAAGATATGAAAAAAGCAAATGTTTCCTTTATCATGGGCTATAACAATGGAAACATTTAACATGGAAAAGGTGATTCAAAATAATGAATCCCACAAAATCTATTATGCATGGGCACATGAATGGAAAAAATGCAAGAAGACCCCAGACAATGAGAGCTCTCAGAGGAACAGGGAAAAGGTGATTAAGAAAATTAAAAGTAGGATAATGAGGTACTGGAGAAATAGTCTGCAATAGTAATCATACTTTATGCCGGTATTCATGTAAAAGACTATAAATTGTCTTCCTCTATTCTTTCTTATAGTTGATTTGCATATACAGCTAGGTTGATGTTGTTTAAATACAGTATCATCACATAACTACTGCTGCTCAAAAAGCTCTACAGATTTCAGGCAACTCAACCACAAACACCCATGCTTTGTGACTTCCCTCGATGTTTACATAAAATCCTAGAGTTATCTTCTCATAATTAGAAATGAGTGTTCCTATAAACCAACTCCATGTGCTTCAATACAAAGAGCTCTTCATTTCTCAAAGATCCTTGAACTTCAGGCTGTACAGTAAAGTATATTTCCATTCACTTTCTTACTTTCACCATCCTAGAAAAAGTGTCACTTCTCTGGCCACATCTCAATGGGGTTTTACCATGTGTCTCTTCTTGAAGAAACTAGTTTCATAATGATAGGCAGGTTGGTGTTATAATTATTAATAATGTTCTTATATACTGCCACATAAGTACCTTTCTTGCCTTGAGGGCCAAAACATAAGTTTTGGGGAAGGAATAAATGTGCCTCAAACACTGCTACTAAGTCACTTAACATGTATCACAGAAACTCAGGCATATTAAGAAGTTCCCAATAAATACATAATGAAGAAATAAGAGGTGATACTAGAGAAACTTTAGGAAAAAGGTGACACCAAGAACGGGCACAGGGGAAAGTGTCTTCCTGTCCTATCTCATCTGTAGCAAGTCATCAACTGATACAATACTTCCTAAAGAGTTTCCTATGTGTCAAGCATTAGGCACACTAAATAAAAGGCAGAACTGTTCTTGAGAAGGCCAGAAAGTGATTAGGAAGGCAAGGCTACAAAAGAAAGTAATTAAAAAAGAATATGAAGTATGAAGTGTGAGTCCATGTAGTAAAAAGTAAAGTTGGTATAAAAGTTAAGAGATGGGAGAGACCAAATCTACTAGTGCAGTTAAGTTAGCAAGCTTCCTACCTCAGGTCATTCCCCATTATCAGCAATACCCAAGCTTCAGTAATTCTAGCACTATGGCCCAAGGGGCTCAATAAACCAATCACTCCCTTTCTTACACAGACAGACTGTGGGGAGCAATACCAGACAGAGAAATAGCTGAATACATCACCTGTTCCTCCCTCAAACTGACTTCCTTGTCACACGCAGGTAGTCAACTCCAGGCTCCCACAAGAGCCATCATGTTGGCTTTTCTCAAAAGACACTGAGTCATCTTACTCAATAGTACTGAAGACACCACATCAACAAAAAGAAGAACAAAAACCACATGACCATCTCCATGGATGCGGAAAAAGCATTTGACAAAATTCAGCATCCATTCATGATTAAAACTCTCAACAAAATGGGTATAGACGGCAAGTACCTCAACATCATATAGGCTACATATGACAAACCCACAGCTAACATCATACTTAACAGCAAGAAGCTGAAAGCTTTTCATCTAAGATCGGGAACAAGACAGGGATGCCCAGTCTCTCCACTGTTATTCAACATAGTACTGGAGGTCCTAGCCACGGCAATCAGATAAAACAAAAACATACAAGGGATCGAGATTGGTAAAGAAGAAGTCAAATTGTCACTATTTGCAGATGACATGATATTGTACACAAAAAACCCTAAAGACTCCACTCCAAAACTACTAGACCTAATATCTGAATTCAGCAAAGTTGCAGGATACAAAATTAACACGCAGAAATCTGTTGCTTTCCTATACACTAACGATGAACTAACAGAAAGAGAAATCAGAAATCCATTCACAGTTGCATCAAAAAGAATAAAATACTAGTAATAAACCTAATGAAGGAAGTGAAAGACCTATACTCTGAAAACTACAAGACACTCTTAAGAGAAATTAAAGAGGACACTAACAAATGGAAATGCATCCCATGCTCTTGGCTAGGAAGAATCAATATTGTCAAAATGGCTATACTACCTAAAGCAATCTACAGATTCAATGCAATCCCTATCAAACTACCAACAGCTTTCTTCAATGAACTCAAACAAATAATTCTAAAATTCATATGAAACCACAAAAGACCCCAAATAGCCAAAGCAATCATGAGAAGGAGGAATCAAACAGGGGGAATTACGCTCCCTGACTTCAAGCTCTACTACAAAGCCACAGTAATCAAGACAATTTGGTATTGGCACAAAAACAGACCCACAGACCAGTGGTACAGAATAGAAAATCCAAACATTAACCCAAACATATACAGTCAATTAATATTTGATAGAGGAGCCTTGGATATACAATGGGGAGATGACAGCCTCTTCAGCAGCTCGTGTTGGAAAAACTGGACAGCTACATGTAAGGGAATGAAACTGGACTACTGTCTAGCCCCATACACAAAGGTAAACTCAAGGTGGATCAAAGACCTGAATGTAAGTCATGAAACCATAAAACTCTTAGAAAAAAACATAGGCAAAAATCTCTTGGACATAAACATGAGTGACTTCTTCATGAACATATCTCCACGGGCAAGGGAAACAAAAGCAAAAATGAACAAGTGGGACTATATCAAGCTGAAAAGCTTCTGTACAACAAAGGACACCATCAGTAAAACAAAAAGACATCCTACAGTATGGGAAAATATATTCAAAGATGATGTATCTGATAAGGGGTTGACATCCAAAATATATAAAGAACTCACGCACCTTAACAAACAAAAAGCAAATAATCCTATTAAGAAATGGGCAGAGGACATGAATAGACACTTCTCTAAAGAAGAAATTCAGATGGCGAACAGGCACATGAAAAGATGCTCCACATTGCTACTCATCAGAGAAATGCAGATTAAAACCACAATGAGATATCACCTCACACCAGTGAGGATGGCCAACATCCAAAACACAAACAACAGCAAATGTTGGCGAGGATGTGGAGAAAAGGGAACTCTCCTACACTGCTGGTGGGAATGCAAGTTAGTTCAACCATTGTGGAAAGCAGTATGGAGGTTCCTCAAAAAACTCAAAATAGAAATACCGTATGACCCAGGAATCCCACTCCTAGGAATTTACCCTAAGAATGCAGCAGCCCAGTTTCAAAAAGACAGATGCACCCCTATGTTTATTGCAGCACTATTTACAATAGCCAAGAAATGGAAGCAGCCTTAGTGTCCATCAGTAGATGAATGGATAAAGAAGATGTGGTACATATACACAATGGAATATTATTCAGCCATAAGAAGAAAACAAATGCTACCATTCGCAACAACATGGATGGAGCTAGAGGGTATTATGCTCAGTGAAATAAGTCAAGCAGAAAAAGACAAGTATCAAATCATTTCACTCATATGTGGAGTATAAGAACAAAGAAAAAAACTGAAGGAACAAAACAGCAGCAGACTCACAGAACCCAAGAACGACTAACAGTTACCAAAGGGAAAGGGCCTGAGGAGGGTGGGTGGGAATGGAGGGATAAAAGGATTAAGGGGTTATTATGATTAGCACACATAATATAGGAGGGCACGGGGAAGGCAGTATAGCACAGAGAAGTTTACTATGCTGATGTACAGTAAGTGGAATGGGGTATATGATGGGGACTTGATAACAGGGGGAATGTAGTAACCACAATGTTTCTCGTGTGAAATCTGAGCCTAAGATCGTATATCAATGATACCTTAATAAAATAATAATAATAATAATAATACTGAAGACTAGACAGTGACTCCATGTTCCCACCAGGTGTATAGCCTTCTTCATCCCCTCTCCCTCTACCTGTTTTTCACGGGGCTAATTATTACCTCTTTTTAAGAAAGTTTCTCTTTCTGTTTCCCTATTTAAGGCAGGAGGTAGCTTCCTACATAAGCAAAGTATAAAGTGTGTCTAAGCAGGACTTACTTCCCTTCCAGTATTTGGGCATTTGGAGGACCCTGGAAGTCTAGGATCCAAATCATCAAAAGATATAAAGATCAAATACTGCTACAGAAGTGAAAGGGGAAGTTCATAAAGGCATAATAATCATGTACAATCGCAGCATTTATTTGTCTTTCTCAACTTTCAGTTCTGCAGGGGAGGCAGAAAATAAGCTTGTAAACCATAAACCAGTCCACTGCAGCCTTTCCTGAGTGTTACAAAAAAATAAAATGGCTTGGTAGACAGAAATTGGGTCAGAGTAGGGGAATGTTCATTACATAACATAACCACAGAAGGCCTCTGATGAGATGATTTTTGACCTCTGGCCTGACAGCCAAGCATGGAAAGGGAGTGTAGAGAGGAGCATTCTAGACAGATAAACAAGAAATGCAAAAGCCTTAGTAAAGAGCTTTGTGAGTTCAAAACAATGGACCAACACACTGCTTCTCAACCATATTGTCAGACAGACATCTGGAGGGAAAAGAATGACAATGCCTGTGATCCAGGCACAACGGACCCTGGAACTCAGAGTGCCTCTTGCCCCAGCTGGTCTCCCAAGGCTTAGAGACTCAGTATTTTGACATACCTGTAGCACACTTGAAGCATATATGGGTACCTCGCATAGTTTAGAAAACCCCAAACTAAAGTATAGTGAAAAAGCTAAAAAATGATAGCGGATAAGACTGAAGAATTAGGAAGGAGCTGGTTACACAGGTTGGTAGGGTCTGGATTTTTTCTATCTGCAACAGGAAAGCAAAGAAAGATCTAAAGCAGCAGGGTATGCTATGATTTGCAAGCAGCACCTAATTTTAGATTCAAGAAACGCAGAAGCTTATATAGTCCGTATGGAAAAGGACAGAGAGGATGGGAAGGAACTGGATAAAGATTGTGCAAAATGAGTTATTCAGGAGAAGAGAGTCAAGTAGAAGAGAAGATATTTGGGTGGCCAGTGCTAAATAGTAAAGTTTCAGTTTTGTCCCCAGGCTTGAGAACAGTTGCTAAGACGCATATGAAAGGATGAAGTATCACCTTTGATAATGGCTGAGCCATGACCTGGAAAGCCTTTGTGTCTGGCTCTCCCACACTCACCTCGGCATGCATTTCTTGTCTTCTCATTCTTCATCTCCCAGGGTTCTTCTCCTTGTTCCAATAACGAGATGACATACGGCTTAGAGATGCAAAGCCCTACATACAAAAAAAAGATGAAAATTGGCCATGTTTTGGGTATTTCAGATCTATAAGCCAATTAATTCCTTAATTCTAATCAAATGGCATTATAGGAATGATTAGATCAAGGGGTAAAGCACATTTTAAGACAGACTACATAAAGCTTCTAGCATAGTCTAGTGGGACTGCCAAATGTCAACGCTATAAAAGTCCATTTTCTAAAGGGCAGGGGGCAGAACTTCAGCCCAGCATTTTCAGAAGATCATTACAGAGCAGTAGGTGAGGTACAGGAAAGGGCCCCTAGAGACAGTGTGGAATTTGAGTCAAGTTAACTGCCTGCTTTAAAATAAAAAAAATTAATATTCTTCAGAGAAATATAATAGAATCCAGAGTCTCTATAATGCATTATTCACAGTGTCTGGAATAAAATAAAAAATTAATGGATTAGAATTTCTTCTCATTAAGAAGAAAAAGGAAAAAGTGAGTCAAAAAAAATTTTTGTTGGTGAAGATGCAACCTGTGATAACACAGATTTTGGAATTAGTAGACCAGGATTAACAGATCTCTACAATGCATTACTGACAGTATCCAGGATAAAATAAAAAATTAATGCATTAGGATTTCTTATTAATTAGAAAGAGGAAAAAGTGAGTATAACTAAAAAGAGGAAAAAGTGAGTAAAAAAAAAATGCTGTTAATGGAGACCTAACCTGTGATAAAACAAATGTTGGAATTAGTAGGCCAGGATTTTAAAACAGCTCTTATATCCATACTCAAGAATATAAAGGAAAATATACTTGTAATTCCTCAGCAGAGACATAGAAGTTACAAAAAAGTAAGTGGAAAGCTAGACTTGCAAAATAGGGTATCTGAGATTTAAAAATTCACCAAATAGGCTTAACAAGACATTGAAGAGGACAAGGAAAGAGTCTATAAACTTCAAGATAAATCAGTAGAAATTATTTAACCTGACAGAGAAAGAAGATTTTAAGAGGTACACAGCCACAGTTACACAATATCAAAGGTTCTAACATACTTGTAACTGAAATCCCAGGAGAAGAGAAGAGAGCAGAAAAAATTATTTGAAGAAATAATGGCCAAAAATGTCTCAAATTTGGTGAAAGACATACATTTAGTTTCAAGAAGCTCAGTAAACCAAAAGCAAGATAACAGGAGCCTCTAGAGAACAGAAAGCTAATCTAGCCAGGAAGGTGGCCCTAGGGCTGAGAAGGAGCCATGGTAGTATTGCTAAGAACATCTGAAGCCATTTTCATGGTTGGTGTCTCACTGGTTCACTCACTGCAAATTAGTAAAAATATACAGATTTTAAAAGCAATATTCTGAATTTATAATAATCCAGTCATGTTCTCAGTGAACCTTGCTACCACCTAGTGATAACAACACCATAGGACGGACGCAAAAAGGCAGCGCAGGAGACTGGCAAAAGCCACATGTCCTCTGTTCCCAATCAACTGAAGGGCACACTTATGAATTATCTGATTGACATCAAATTCACCGACTCTAAATCTGAAATTTCCATCAATCCCTGAATATCCTCTTTGTTCTCCAGATGCCATTCTGACCTACACATGATAGGGAATAAAATTTTTAATAATATACAAAAATGTAAAGTCTTTAAAGTAAGTCTGAATTATGCAGAAGGGAAAAGATCCTCACCCAGTGATACCAGGTTCTGATAGTTCTCCAACATCATATTCCTGTATAAACTCCTCTGAACAGGGTTCAGCCACTCCCATTCCTCCTGGGAAAAGTCTATTGCTACATCTTTAAATGTCACCAAGTCCTGAAATGACATAAATATACTCTTGATCAACCAGGGCTCATGTCCACTCATGACTCCAAGTTGAAGTGTTAAGCTGCCCCACTTTATGTAAAAAATAGTCCTTAGAGAAAAAAACCTTAAACATACTATGATATTAAGCTCTAACCTAAAATCGTACTTATTAGGTGTTAAGTTGCACTGTATACATTGGTGCTAATCCATTTCTCAGCATGGGTCATGCGCACAGGTGACCACAGAGCCATAACTAAGGGCTTCAGGGAAAGACATACACTTGTGACTGAACCTTCAAAAATTACAAAAAGGAGTATTTAAGTTGACATTTTGCCAGTGGTACTCTATGGAATCCTAGTGTTTCAGGGGTGAAGAGGGATTCACTTGATATGGCTAATCTTTTTTTCTTACACAATAAAAAATGAACATATTTAGAATGTTATTTTCTTAAGCTATGCCATTAAGAACTAGCATGCCATGACATACCACAGCAAGCTGGGTAGCAATACAGAAATAATCCAGCATAAGACTAATCACACATCCAATTTGTGTGCTGAATTTGGGTACAACAAAACACTATATACTTAGACAATATCAAAATAATTATAATTTTTAGTTTCTTAAAGTTTTAAATGTATTGGGAAAACGTAATGTCCAGTTAGAATCACCAGCAAGTTGTATGGAATTTTTAAAAGTATTTTAGGCATTTTTCACCTTCAAGTTTATTTCCACTGAAAATAAAAATCTCTATAAGGCTCAGTGCCTGATTTGCAAATTACCAAAGACATTTTTAACTTACTATATAAAAACAAAGCTGGGCACAGAACATCCTATGTGCTCTTAAACAGTAAACACTTAAGTTTAGAACAAAGGCATGATAGAAGATTCTCAAGGTATGGGACTTTAAGGGATGTATACATCTTTGAGAAAATATTTACTATATTTTTCACGTAAAGGTATTAAAAGATTTTTAAAGATTCACCATGAACTACTGATTTCCTGAATTCTGGTTTGTACCTTCTGGTTAGGTGAGACTAACTTTTTGGTTGAGACCCATCATTTTACATGTTCTTATAAAACTAAATGACATGAAATTACCACTGTAAGCAAAAGGTGGTCACATTCTTTCCAATATCTGGTATAATTTGGTCACTGGTAAAGACTTGGGTGTTTTGCTGTGGCCATAGAAAAATTAATTTGATTGCTTGTGATTCTGATACCCATGGTTATTTGGTATGTGTACTATCAGACTTTCCGATATTTATATGGATATCTTATATGTACGTATGTCTGTGATTTTTTACTGATAACATTATATTCAATAAAGTAAATTTAAATTTATTGCATTTGAAAAGCTTGTAATTTTTTTCTTTCTTTTTGCTAGTTTAAGAAGAAAACATTTACTGCAAGGTATGAGGTAACTAATGGGATTCCCAGAAGGACTAAAGAACCCAGTTTGGATGCTACATAACAAAGACCTACACAATGGGGAGAAAAGCCCAATTATACCAAGACAGTATTCTTTAAAAATCCCATTCTCCATTGTCATTCATTGATGACCACCTAACATGCTAGGGATTTAGCCAGTAGGAACTTCCGCCAGAGTGGCTCCAGAAAAACCAAATCCCTCTGCCAAGATGCAGGCTATGAAAGCCTATTTTCCTGCATGCAGCCCCTGCGTCCTGCTGTGGCCTTCGGCCTTCTCCATGCTGCAATGGCAGTCTTGCTTGGGGTAACATAAGTCACATACAGAACCCTATTTGCAAAAGAGTCTGCATAATGCAGTTTTTCACTTTCTGGTGTACCACACTGCCCTGGAAGGGAGCTGCAGTGGGTACTGAATGTTAAAATCTGCAGCGTTGACAATATGCAACCTCAGCCAGCTAAAAAAGTAACCCAAAATTTACCTAGGGAGAATCCCAAAACTAACTGATATTAATGTAATTCTTTCCCTCATGGGTAAATGTATTTAGCCCTGGGAAGATACAGAATTGAGAACAAGCATTAGCCAGGTTTGTTCTGATTGACAGTTATTAACACCGAGTTGTGTACATGGGAAGAGGCAGGCAGAGGAATTTCATTAATCTAGTGTCTGTACTTTTGCATATATTAGAAATTTTCCATTAAAAAAGTGATAAAAATCTTATAAATTCTGTCATAAAGTAAATCAAAACCAAATATAAAAAAGTATACAAGCTAATGACTTTAAAAAGCATGTGATAAAAAAGATATACCATCAATCTGCATATATGAAAAAACATAAATATACAAAGCAAACAAATCCATAAGAAGACTTTTACACACCATTCAGAATTAGAAATATCTAGGAGACAAAAACTAGTAAGGTCATAGAAGAATTGAATAACATTAGCAAGTTTCATTCAATTTATAATCAACCTTATTACTATTTCTTTTGTAAATATTTGTAAAAATACATAAAAATACATACAGAAATTGATCTTATACTCGGCTAAGAAAGGCCTTAACATATTTTTAAATCTAAAGATTTTCAGGCTATATTCTCTGTTCAGGAGTCAGCTCAGTTAAAAACTATGGAAAGATGAATTAAAAACCCTATCTACACGAAACCGGAAACACAATCTATAGTAACATACAGATAATAAAATTAGACCAGAAAAACAGGTAACAAATGGTAGAGAGGATATATGAAGAGGGGAACCTCAAACACCACTGGTTAGAATGTAAAATGGCACAGCCACTTTGAAAACCAGCCTGACAGTTTCTTACAAAGTTTAATATGCATTTACCATAGGATCCTGCAATGCCACTTGTGTGTTAATTTACTACGATGAAGTGCTTAACCCTTTTCAGGATCTTGGATTCAATTCCGTGTGTGGGAGGGAGGAGGGTCTTCCTACATACACAACACTAAGCAATTCTTAACCACCAGCAGGGTGTCCAAGAATTCAACTCAATTCTGATGCAATCTGCTCTGAGACAGCACCAGATTCCCAGGTTAAGGGCTCTGTCCTACAAGACTGCCCTCCACCCCCAACTCCAGACACAGGTTGCAAGCCCCAGGCAGTTCACTGTGCTTCTGACCTCCCAGCTACAGACTGGAGGTTCCCATTCCCACGACCTCCCCCTTAGGTTTGATTAACTTGCTAGAGCGACTCACAGAACTCAGGAAAACACTTACTGTTTACTAGTTTAATAAAGGGTACCATAAAGGATACAAGTTAACAGCCAGATGAAGAGATACACAGGGCAAGGTCCCAAATAAAGGGGCTTCTGTCGGTGGAGCTTGGGGCCTGGCTCCGTGGCATGTGGAAGTGTTCCTGTTAACCAAGCCTAGATGCTCTCTCTCTGACAGAGAAGCAGGATCTGAGAGAGCAAGAGCTCTCACAAAAGTGAGGGATTCAGGGCCTACTGATAATAGACTAAATCACTGGCCATTCGCTGATTCAACCTCCAGCCAGTCCTTGGGTGGGCTCCCACAGTCTCTCATTAACATGACAAGATACCCATTTCACCTTTAAGAATCTGTCAAGAACTGGGGATGAAGACCAAATATACCTGGGAAATATATATTTCTTATGACTTATTATATCATCTACCCAAGAGAAATGAAAGCATATATTCAAATAAAGACCACTTTTCACTATTGGATGTACTTAACTCATTTACTTATGACTATTTTCTCCCTCTAGAAGGGCTCTCCACAAGGGCAGAGCCTTTGCTTTGTTCCTTGCTGCATCCCCAGAATCTAAAATAACACCTGGCATGTACAAGGCCCTGAAAAAGAATTTACTGAACAAATATATTTCTTATAACTCATTGTATCAGTGTGTATCTGGACTGTTGCAGTTGTTATCATCCATAGTGGCAGGTTAGTAGATAGTATCTAAAACGAAGGAACAGTGTTCCAAACACATTCAGGAATGTGGTTAAATAATCAGAACAACGAAGACATTAAGTGGTAACACTGTAGAGACCTCCAACTTATTCTTACAGGACAAATGAGAAGGGAAAAGTCCTAATAGCATGCAAATCAGCTCCTGTACACACCCAAACTCTCAAAGTTCTGTATCTGGAAAATTATATTAGGTGATTCATAAAGTGGTTCTAATGCTGAGAAAGAGATGCCTGAAATTCATGTAACTCCTTTTTAATATTTCATGGACTCTGACAGTGTCAGAGGAAGGGGGGAAAGCTTTTTTTTTTAATAAATATTTTTTTGGTATGATTAATATACAATTACATGAGCAACACTGGTTACTAGATTCCCGCCATTATCAAGCCCCAACACATACCCCATTAGTCACCCCATTAGCATCCATCAGCATAGTAAGATGCTATAAAGTCACTACTTGTCTTCTCTGTGCTATACTGCCTTCCCCATGCCCCCATCCCAATGTTATGTCTGCTAATCATAATGCCTCTTATTCCCCTTCTCCCTCCCTTCCCCCCACCCCCCACCAGTCCCTTTCCCTTTGAACTGTTAGTCCATTCTTGGGTTCTGTGAGTCTGCTGCTGTTTTGTTCCTTCAGTTTTTGCTTTGTTCTTATACTCCATAGATGACTGAAATTATTTGGTACTTGTCTTTCTCCACCTGGCTTATTTCACTGAGCATAATACCCTCTAGCTCCATCCATGTTGTTGCAAATGGTAGGATTTGTTTTCTTCTTATGGCTGAATAATATTCCACTGTGTATATGCACCATCTCTTCTTTATCCATTCATCTACTGATGGACACTTAGGTTGCATCATTGCTTCCATTTCTTGGCTATTGTAAATAGTGCTGTGATAAACATAGGGGTGCATGTGTCTTTTTGAATCTGAGAACTTGTTATCTTTTGGTAAACTCCTAGAGTGGAATTCCTGAATCAAATGGTATTTCTATTTTTAGGTTTTTAAGGAACCTCCATACTGCTTTCCACAATGGTTGAACTAGTTCACATTCCCACTAGCATTGTAGGAGGGTCCCCTTTTCTCCGCATCCTTGCCAGCATTTGTTGTTCTTAGTCTTTTCTATGTTGGCCATCCTAACTGGTGTGAGGTGATATCTCATTGTGGTTTTAATTTGCATTGATAATTAGCAATGTGGAGCATCTTTTTCGTGTGCCTGTTGGCCAGCTGAATTTCTTCTTTGGAGAGGTGTCTGTTCATATCCTCTGCCCATTTCTTAATAGGATTATTTGCTTTTTGGGTGTTGAGGGATGTGAGTTCTTTATATATTTTAGATGTTAACCCCTTGTCAGATATGTCATTTACAAATATATTTTTCCATACTGTAGGATGCTTTTTTGTTCTGTTGATGGTGTCCTTTGCTGTACAGAAGCTTTTTAGCATGATGTAGTCACATTTATTCATTTTTTATTTTGTTTCCCTTGCCCGAGGAGATCCATTCAGGAAAAAGTTGCTCATATTTACATTCAAAAGATTTTTGCCTATGTTTTCTTCTAAGAGTTTTATCGTTTCAGGACTTACATTAAGGTCTTTGATCCATTTTGAGTTTACTTTTGTGTATGGGGTTAGACAATAATCCAGTTTCATTCTCTTGCATGTAGCTGTCCAGTTTTGCCAACACCAGTTGTTGAAGAGAGTTTTAAAATTAATTTGGGATTTTCAATATAAAATTTCATAATTAAATGAATTAAGTAGTAATAACTAGATATTTGATTCTCATCTACATAATGAAAGTATGTTTTCCATTTAGAAAAAAATTGGGGCTGGAGAACTTGCTGAGAAAATTAAGGGCTCCCTTTACATTCAGGGTTCCTTACACAAATGATATATTTTTAAATTGCAGTATTAAAAACAGATATAGTAGTAAATAAAGTAAAACTAAATATAGTCCAGCAATGGAGTCAAATATATACAGGAAATTAGTGTAAGATACAAGTAGCATTCCCAATGAATGCAAAAGAATTCAGTAAGTGCTACTGGATCAATTGGTTTAAAAAAAAAAAAGAACTCTTGCCTCATTTATAAGTTAAATATTTAATATAAATTAAATTTAATATAAAAATTAATGTAATTTTGAGCCTTATCCTCATAGAAAAACCATAAAAATCAAGTCTAAACTTAGAAAACTGAACCATGAAGGGAAAAACAAATGTTTTAGAAGAAAAATAAGAGAATATCTTCATGCCCGTGGGGTAGACAAAGATTTCTTAAACAGGACACAAATACTGGCTGTGAAAAGAAAAAAGTATCTAGCCCTGAGAAGAAAGACTAGCCCTGAATGAAATACCAGAAGCTGAGAATAGTTATTGTCTCTTACAAGAAGAACTGAGAGGCATGAGGGAGGTTTTATGTCTTGAATTTTGTAAGTGTGTATTATCATATAAGTGCATATATCACCTAATTTTGTTGCAAAAATCAAGTAGGATATGATTTTTTAGGTGAACAAATAAGGCTGAGAATGTACACATAAAGAAAAACTTTTACAAAGTGAAGTTTATAATTAGAGATCTGGACACAGAAGGACGATTTTTGGTGCATTCTAAGAACAGGAGAAGGCTATCAGACGCACATTTATCTTGGAACCCAACTCACTGTCACCGAGACACCTCTATTCCATAAATATTTTCACAAGTGTCAACACTGAATTAATGGAGGGGGAAGAAGGGGTTCAGAAGGGGCTCTGGACCTCATTGTCAGCGTTAAGGACAGCACACTCTGGGGGAATTGGGAACCAGGCCCTTGGACAAGACGTTAACCAGGGAATTTTCAAAAGAACAAAAGCATTACTAAGTCCTGAACAGTAAGAGTGCCTTTCAAGGAGCAGAAAGGCAATAACTAACCCCAGGTGTGGCTTTCACCAGCTGCACAGTCATTTTCACCTTCTCTTCCCGGCTGCTCCGTCGCAGAATGGCAGTGTCCTGGGAGGGTGTGGCTGGAGGGAGAGAAAGGAGAGTGAGACGAGGCCTTCTCTGTACCCCCAGAATCACCAGCCTAAAGATTCTGTGTTTCCCTCCTTCCTCCCGGCTGTCCGGGGTTCCACTGCCCACGGACCTGGGAGATTATGGGCAATTTACCGCTCTTGAGGGGTACAACAGGTAACTCCACTTCTCTTAAATTAAAACTTGCTTCCTATTCTTGGGTCTTACTCTGAATACAAATCATGAGACATCCTACGTACTCGTAGATTATACTCTCTCAATTTTAAACTGTCCTGTGAAACGGTTATTTTGTCCACTTTATAGGTAAAGGTAGACTCTACCCCTTCTTGCGTCTGCGCTTCATGCTTTGACAGTCTGCAGTGAGGAATTCCGACTCCTACGCGCCACCAGCGGCCACGGTTCTCCTCCAGCTGCACCCGAACCCCGGGGGCCCCGCTGTGCCCCCACCCGGGAGGGTGGACTCCTCGGCGCCACCGTCCCTCTCACCTCCGTCCACTGCCCCTGGTTCTGCCACCATGATGAGGTATCTCTCGCCCCAGTCAGGATCCCCGGTCACCCCACGCGCTCTCGCTCCCTCACACCCACACACACTCCCGTCCCACGCGCCCTGCTCTGGCGTCCCTCACTCGCAGGCGTCTCACCCCCCACGACCTCACCGCCTCTCCGGAGCCTCCCGCACGGGCACATCCGTCTCTCGCACGCACACCCACACGCCAGGCGCGCTCGCCAGGCTCCCCGGGCAGGCCGCCTCACACACACACACACACGCCGGGGCCTGCCGGCGCCTCACGCTCGCTGAGCCCGCGCACACCCACCTCGGACCCTCGGTCCCGCCCCGAGTCTGGCCCCGCCGGAGCCGCGGCCCCCAGGCTGGGGCTGCTCACAGGCCGGGGTACACTCGGGCTCCGGCTCCGGACCACGCGGAGCCATTCGCCGGCCTAGCCCCGGAAGCCACCGCGCTCACCCGCACGCCTTCGGGAGCCGCCTCCTAGATTCCCAGTGCGCAGGCGCCGCATCTCCAGAATAGGCGGGGCTGGCGGAACCCGACGCGACGGGCGGGGCTTAGCGCATAAGGGCGTGTCCCCGGCGGGGGTGGCCGGAAGAAAGAACTAGTGTCCGAGACGCGCGCCTTCGTTTGAACTTGCTTTTGCTCGAAGGGCGTGGCCCGGGGGCCTTTAGGGGCTCGGCGGGGCGGAGCGACAGTGTGCGCAGGCGCATAGAATGCAGCACACACACCCCCCTTCCGTTGCCTGGAACCCAGAAGCGTCCCTGGTTACCAGGCGGGACGTGCAGAGAAGAGCTCCACGTTGCGTCCCCTTGAGCGGCTTTGTCAGGAGACGCTGGGCCGGTCCGTGGGAGCGTGGTTTTCTTTCCGAGCTCAGTTTTGCGGCGGTAAGAATCCCGGCTGGGAACCGCACTGCGTTCCACCACCTCTGCGACAACAGCAAATTAGTGAATTTTTCACCTGCACAGGACGAATGCCATTATTATCACGGCTCAGAGGCAGTGAATGAGACGACGTCCCTGCAACCAGATACTGGGATGGAACCCCCTTCTGCCCCTGACCAGAGGGGAAATGACCCCTGTTTGGGACGAAGAAAACTGTAGAACTGGTACCTCCATTGGAAATGGAAGCACCCAAAGACGAGCTTGACAGCAGAAGGGGAAAAGACACAATTCCCTGCCCTGTTAGAGCCTTTAAGTGGAAGGTGACACATCACAAATAAATGAGTAAAATAAATAGTATATTGAATGGTGAGAAAGGCTATGGGGAAATAGAAAGCAGGGAGGACTAAAGAGTACAGGGAATTAGAATGTTTATTGTCAAAAAGTGAACAAGAGAGTAAGAGAAGAGGGACTGATAGTCGTCCATAATCCCACAACTCAGAACTGCTAACACGATTAACACTTTTGGCTTGTACCTTAGCATATATTTTTCCTTCACACCTGGGTGGAGATTTATATTCACAGTTTAGAAAAATAGAAGTTTATGGTACATGATTTTTGTAACATTTTTCTCTGCTATACAGAGCAAACATATTTCCACATCATGAAGCATTCCTCTTTGGTCCAATTTTTAATGATTGAATGTTAAAATTATTGATTGCTAAAACTGGACAGCTACATGTAAGAGAATGAAACTGGATTATTGTCTAACATCATGCACAAAAGTAAACTCAAAATGGATCAAAGACCTGAATGTAAGTCATGAAACCATAAAACCAAGGAAACATAGGCAAAAATCTCTTGAATATAAACATGAGCAACTTTTTCCTGAACGCATCTTCTTGGGCAAGGGAAACAAAAGCAAAAACGAACAAATGGGACTACATCAAGCTAAAAGGCTTCTGTACAGCAAAGGACACCATCAGCAGAACAAAAAGGCATCCTACAGTATGGGAAAATATATTTATAAATGACATATCTGACAAAGGGTTAACATCCAAAATATATAAAGAATTCACACGCCTCAACACCCAAAAAGCAAATAACCCTATTAAAAAATGGGTGGATGATATGAACAGACAATTCTCCAAAGAAGAAATTCAGCTGGCCAACAGGCACATGAAAAGATGCTCCACATCGCTAATTTTCAGGGAAATGCAAATTAAAACCACCATGAGATATCACCTCATATCAGTTAGGATGGCCAATATCCAAAAGACTAGGAACAACAAATGCTATTGAGGATGCAGAGAAAAGGGAACCCTCCTACATTGCTGGTGGGAATGTAAACTAGTTCAACCATTGTGGAAAGCAGTATGGAGGTTCCTCAAAAAACTAAAAATAGAAATACCATTTGATCCAGGAATTCCACTCCTAGGAATTTACCCAAAGAAAACAACTTCTTAGATTCAAAAAGACATATATACCCCTATGTTTATTGCAGCACTATTTACAATAGCCAAGAAATGGAAGCAACCTAAGTGTCCATCAGTAGAAGAATGGATAAAGAAGATGTGGTACATATACACAATGGAATACTATTCAGCCATAAGAAAGCCATGAGCAAAGAAATCCTACCATTTGCAACAACATGGATGGAGCTAGAGGGTATTATGCTCAGTGAAGTAAGCCAGGCAGAGAAAGACAAATACCAAATGATTTCCCTCATTTGTGGAGTATAACAATGAAGCAAAACTGAAGGAGCAAAACAGTAGCAGACTCACAGACTCCAAGAAAAGACTAGGAGTTACCAAAGGCGAGGGGTGGGGGAGGGCGCATGGGTAGGGAGGGAGAAGGGGAGTGAGGGGTATTATTGTTGGCACATATGGTGTGGGAGTGATCGTGGGGAAGACAGTGTAGCACAGAGAAGGCCAATACTGACTCTGTGGCATCTTACTACACTGATGGACAGGGACTCCAATGGGGTGTGGGGGGGACTCGATAATATGGGTGAATGTAGTAACCACATTGTTTTTCATGTGAAACCTTCATAAGAGTGTATATCAATGATACCTTAATAAAAAAATTAGGAAAAAAAAAATAAAATGACTGATTGCCACCAGTAATTTGAACAAACTGCTGTTATTGGGCTCCAAATCCTTAATACTGAGCAAATTCTTAACCTGCCTCTGTATTTCATGTCTTGGCCAACTTCCCCTCCTGTTGCTACAGTGAGGAAACCTGGTGAGCAAGTGACATTCACTTCTGGGGTCAGAGTTGCTTAGATTTGTAAGGATATATGAACCACAGAGGACTGCATACTGGCATTTGTGCCTGGAGAACTTTAGAAAACATTTGGGTTGGAGAATGTTATATTCTCCTTGTGAGCAAAATTTCAGTATTTCCAGGATCTCTTGTCTGGTCTTAGTGCGTCTCTGTATCAGTAGGTGTTTCCAAGGGTGGGGTAGGCGAGGGTGTAACTGGACTGGAGAAGTTTGGTGGGGCCCCTTTTTACAGCCGGGTTGTGAGAGACACGGGCAAGCAGAAGTGGACGACTGCTTGTAAGCAATAAACAGGTTTCTCCCACTTTATTTCTCCCTTTGGCTGATTTTGGCTTCAAAGGTAATTTGCCCTCAGCTGGGAACTTACTTCCCCCTCAGAGTTAAACTCCTGGCCCAATTTTTTTGTCTACCCTCCCGAGTTTCTGGCATCTTCCACTGAGACTATCTGGGCCAATTCTCCTGTAGATAACAAATATTAACTCGCACAAAATATGAAAAACAGTTACCTAAAAGCACCAGACAGTGATCAAAAGAGAAAAGTGATTGAAGAAATAACAGCCAACATTTTCTCAGTTTGGTGAAAACATTATAGATTCAGAAAGCTCATTGAAATCCAAGCAGGATAAAAACAATGAAAACCATATTGAGGGACATTCTAGGCTAACTGCTGATAGAGATAAAGAGGAAATTGTGACAGCAGATAGAGAAAAATGACACATCACCTACAAGGGAAGCACTATATGAATTATTGTTAACTTATCAGAAGGGCTGGGGGCCAGTGGGATGACATTTTGTGATACATATGAATCATTCATGTGACCAAATATGTATTCCCCAGGTATATTTGGTCTTCATCCACAGTTTCTGGAAACACTGAAGAGTCTGAAAAGTGAAATGGGTGTCTTGTCATGTTAATGAGACTTCTGGACCCCAACCCAAGGACAGGGGCTGGAGGCTGAATCAGCCAACGGCCAATAATTTAGTCAATCATGGCTATGCAATGAAGCCCTCACAAAAACCCCTGAGAAGGACTTAGGTTCTCCTGCCTCCTGCTTCTCAGTCTGAGAGAGCTTCTATGCTTAGGGAACCAGAACGCCTCCACATGCCGCCGAGCCAGGCCCCAAGCTCCGTGAGGACAGAAGCTCCTTTACTGGGACCTTGCCCTGTGTCTCTCTTCACCTGGCTGTTAACTTGTATCCTTTATTAAACTGGTGAGTGTTAAGTGTTTTCCTGAGTTTTGTGAGCCACGACCTAAGGGGGAGGTCGTGGGAACCTCCAGTCTGTAGCCAGTAGGTCAGAGGCACAGGGAACTGTCTGGGGCTTGCGATCGGTGTCTGGAGTCCGGGGTAGAGGGCAGTCCTGCCGGACGGAGCCCCTAGCCTGGGAATCTGGTGCTGTCTCCAGGCAGATGGCCTCAGAATGGAGTTGAGTTCCGGGAAGACACCCCCCCCCACACACACACACACTGGAATCGGGTCCCGGAACCTGAACGGAGTTACTACTATTACTGCTGGGTATAATATTGTTATTCATATTGATAGATAGATAGATAGATAGATAAAGAACGCAGCCTCGCACATCTTTAAAGTGCTGAAGCAAAGGAAAAATCAACTATCAACTCAGAATTCTGTACCAACGAAGTGAAAACATTTTCAGATAAAAGACAAGAGAATTCATCATGAACACACCTGCCCCCCTGACAAAATATGCTAAAGATGTCCTTTAGGCTGGTGAGAAATAATATCCGGTGAAGCCACAGAGCTTCAGGAAAGAATGATGGCGACCTGAAATCGGATAGATGCGAGTAAAGGCGCATCATGTCTTGGCAGCTGCTGCATCCCCAACATGCATGTGTTAAACTCCTTGGGGTTGCCTTCCTGTTAGGAAAAAGAAAAAAAAAATGCCCACAGTCAAGTGATAGGATTTAAGCAATGTTTGCAATGGGGATTGAACTCTGAGTGAGCTCGATTCAGCGCGTAAGGAGAAAATCGCACCATCTAGCACAATGTCCCGTCACCATGTTTTGTGATGGCCACTGTCCTTCTGTCTGACATTCGGTTACGTATGTTCTAAAGGAAAGCCACAGGCCCAAGAGCCAGGGCTGGGCCAGGCCACCAAACCAGAGCTCTACGCCCCACCCACTTGCAGGTTCAGTCACCGCCTCCCCCTCCTCCCTCCCCGCCCCGCTCCCCCTATCCCCCGAGCTGTGGTCTTCGCCCATCAGGAATTTTCCGGCCAGCACCGGTAAGGCGACCTGTCACACAGCCCTCTCCATCCCCCCGAAAGAAGATGAGGCGATCTGCGTAAGTCCCGGCTCTTCCTCCGCAGGGCGGGCGACCTGGCCGGAAACAACCCCTTCTTTTCCTTTGCTAATAACTTTTTGCCCCACCCTCGGGTCTGTAAAAGCCTTACATTTTGTACGACTCCTCGGAGCATTTCTCTGCTTGCTAGATGGGATGCTGCCCGATTCATGAACGGCTCAATAACGCCAATTAAATCTTCAAATTTCCTTGAATGAATTTTGTTTTTTAACATATATTTACTCTGTTTGCTTATTAACTAACTCTCTTGCTAGAAATGCATGCTCCGTGGAGGGACTTGTTTTTCTTGTTTGTTTTATTTCTGTTTGGTTCCTTCTGTTTAGAATAGGATACCCACAGAGGGTACTAAATTGATAATGAATGGGTGTAATTTTAAAAATTGATGTGTTCAGTGCCTGTCCTGTAAATGCCCATAAAGGACCACAGGAGCTTGTCTCATTCCAAGATCGCTCCATTTGGAGGCGATCCCTGTCCCTCTCCGGTGATTTACTGAAAAGAGTAGGAAAAAGAAAAAACCATTTAAGTAAAACACAAGTCGTTTGCCGAGCGCTTTCAGAGGCTGTTTCACGGTGCAGCAGCGCCACCTGCCGGGCAGAGGCCCAAGTACAAAGCTCTGTCTGCTGCAAGGGGCAATGTCTACACCCCCATTGCAAGTCAACTTTGAACGATTAGCAAGCAAGGGACCCAACAAATTTGCTGGCCAAGTGAACGTAGTATCTTCAGGGGTGTAGTCGATCGGTGTCCTCATGAAGCACACCTAGGGGGCTCCCTCACCGCTTCCACTGTGCTGTCGCGGAGATGCTGGCTGCGA